>JASPKZ010000282.1:0-48879 GCA_030220185.1 Diploptera punctata
CTGATCTTCAATGACAGCTCTCTACATTGTACGTGTTTCACAAACAGCCGCCATTTTAAAACTAAAGTACATCACAGCCATCTGTCGGAAAACAATGAAATTTCGTGACGTTATAAAGGAAGGGTCGAAGATACATTCTGTAAAGATTCGTTCATTCCAATCGAGAACTAAAAGTATGTTAATTATTTATTGAACACCCCACGTATGCTATGTTATATTAGCTTTTTTTTGTAAATACTTTACAATATGTGACGCGAAAAAAGATTTTAATTCCCAATCATATCATGCGCATGCCAACAGACGCGAAGCGATTACAATATGGAATCATAGGATGCAGCCAACTATACATGATATTTGAACTCGCGTTGACAACTAACCTAAAGGTAACCAACGCAATTTAAGTACTCTGACCTGTGAAAGAAAGAATGTTAATTTTATTTATTGTAACTTAATTAGTACAGACTCTATGTTGGCTGCACTGGAACATAGAATATTCGTTAAAATCAATATGGCTGTCACGTCTTCACGTAGTTCAATATGGTAAAAAATGTAATCAAATAATCGTTAGAAAAAATAAAAAATTATTGAAAATGGTGGGAAATAAATGTGAAAATGAAACCCTAAAGAATAAAATTTGACAGGAGTTTATGAAGGAATTAAAAAAATCGCGTCACAGATTGTAAAGTTTAGCCGATTTTTTTAATTATGCTTACAGCGCATTCCCAACTAAGTGTTCTAACAATGGCACTGTGAACTATTGCACCCGAAATCAACCTTGAAATTCTCTCAGAGAAGCGTTGCGATCAAGACCGTGTCCAAAAAAAAGTATCTCCCATTTTTAACTGCAAGACATTAAAATCCAGCGCCAAATCTCTCATTTAAACTATGGGGAAGTAATACAACTCCTGACTGGATGTATTGGATAACCCTCACTACCTGCTGTCCACGCTGCATCCGCCTCACTTCCCTCCGCTCTAAGTCACGCAGGGAATCCATCAGCTACGCACAGCTGTTTGCCATTGCTGGATTCTGGCTTCGATTTCCAGTGGACTCGGTACTAAAGTTTCCAGGCTGCATCAAAAGCAACTGCTTCCCTTTGAATTTGGGTAATTTCAGGACGACATAAACTGGAAAATTCGTGTACTCAAGTACTGGTTGCGGCTAATCCAAGGTGAACAAACAATGCTAAGAACAATTTGTTACGACCACCAAATTAGGAACGTAAATGTGAAATTCTGGACAGACGAGGTAAAAAGAGAAAACTCCAAAAGATTGGGATGGGAAAAAGGGACTGAAAATCGCAAGAATGTGTGGAGAAAAAAAAGGAGGTACTTAGATATAAACCGACAAAATATTTTGAACAAGTTTGGGGAAAAGAATCTTATATGCTCAACCTAGGATTTAAAGAGAGATCGGGGCTCGCTTGTTTCATGTTAGGGGCATGGACATTTTTAAAAATTAGCGACGATCACGATATGCGAATATGTCCAATGTGCGGGAGCTTTGAAGATGAGATACATATATTAGGAAAATGTAACGATTTAGAATATTGGAGGCGTCAGTTATTACCGGAAAGATTTCTAAACTCAAATCGTGAAAGATTGGCATGCTACGAGTTACTGGTAAATCCAGAAAATTGGATAAACCCGGGTAAATTTCTGGAAAAAACACTGAAAATAAGAACAACACTCATTCATGAATAAATAAATATGTTAACAAATTGCAATGCCATTAATTCTTAATAATTCTACATAACTAAGTTAATGTATAATGTAATTGTATTGTTATCTAATTGTAATATTATTGTGTGTGTTTTTTTTTAAGTATATTATTACCAAACATCAACTTATTGTAACGGACTGTCAACAGCACGTACGGCTTACTGCCCGTGCGATCCATATTTGTAAATAACATTGTATGTATCTTACTTTTATTCTAATAAAGTCCTTAGGTATCTGGTTTAAAAAATACATTGTTACCGCCAGGTAGATCCGGGGAGTTGTTAGAGGCTTCTAAGACGCCGCTCCCATCACCAAAAACTGAAAACAGTTCTCTGCCAATAATGTGTTCCCATTTTCGTAAAAAATCACGTTTCCACGTCAACTCCACGTGGATGTAATTATCTTAACAACGTTGCAACTTTTGTTTTTTGCAGTATTATTATATTATAGTATGTTTGTGCCAGTGAATAAAACGTGACAACGCCGCTTGATATGCTAAATACTTATCTGCAAAATATACCTATTTAACCACAAAACAAAGCGCCTGAAAACTAAAATACTGAATCCACTATATCTTCTTTATCTTGTAAGTCCGTTTCCCTTGACAGATATTTAGGCGCTCTCCCCCTACAGGGAAGAATTTGAACCGTACTAATTTAATTACACTTGTTTTCGTATAGATGTCATTTGAGTGGTCCGTGGTCAGCGTTCCGCCTCATACTGACATCTAGGAAACCAAGATAGTACCAGGACGGGAAAATTCGGTAAATTTTGCTTAGATGTCTTTTCATTCAGGCTTAAGGATCTTTTAAGAGCGTGAAAATCTTCAGACTCGGGACCCACGGCTTAAAGTCCCTCCCGGAGGACTTGCTCCTTGGATTTTTCCATCCTAAAAAATCCATCGACCCCTGTCGGGTTTTAGCCCGCGACCCTCGGGACCAGAGGCAAGGAGCATAACCACTAGTCCACCGCAGCCGATCATCCACTATATCTTGCAGTTAAAAACGGCAGATAATTGTTTCCGGGCATGGTCTTGGTACGTGACAAGGTTTCTCTGGAAGAAATTTCAAGGTAGGTTTCGGCATGTAATGGTGGAGAGTTCCCGTGTTAGTGTGAAATATAACCTAGACTCGCGTGGCTGTCTCGTGCTCACCCGCATTCCTTCTTGGGAATTTCTTTCCTCTGAGAGAACACTATATATCCTATATATACTCACAGCTTTCATTCAGCGACTGGAAAAATGAAGTGTACCGGTCGTTTGCCAACGAATTTGCCGCCAAAATCAGTAGAATTAGAAGATGCGAAAGTCTCCACATTCTGTGAAATAACAAATAAATAGTATATTACAATGTAAGGTTGGAAGTGGGTTTTACAGAAGCGAGGAAAATCGCTTTCGCTCGGTTTTCAATTTCCAGGATTCTGTAAAACACTTCATAAACGTGCGTTGTACATTATTTTTTGCACAATGTTGTTTTCAAAATAATAAATAATAGTAATACATATGTTGGAAATATTTGCGTTCGTTATTTACGCAGAAGTGCCAGAAAGTCAAAATTAGAACATGTCACAAATAAGGAAATTAGAAATATAATGGAAGCAGAAGAAAACATGGGGGGGGGGGGCACGCCGTAGCGTAGTGGTTAAGGCACTGAGCCACAAGCCGGAGGGTCGAGGATTTTTAAACTGACCCAAACCCTCTGGCGACACTATCGCCCTGGGGTAGACTCAGTCTCTAACTGAAATGAGTACCAGACGTTTGTTCTGGGGGTAAAGGCGGCCGTCACGCAGGGCTGACAACCCGGCTGACAAAGTGCCGATTGTCCAGAAAAAGTGGGAGCCTTAACCTCCCACTACCCCAAGGGCCTCCGGGTCTGTTGTGGGATCACTTTACTTTTTAGAAGAAAGCATAATTGAAAGAATTGAGGAGAAGGAATTAAAGTGGTTAGGACATGTTTTAAGAATGGAAGATGAGCGATGGCCAAAACAACTATATCAATGGCATCCGACCACAAGGAGGAAGAGAGGGAGACCGAAGTTAACATGGAAGGAAAACATGAAGACAGTAATGCAAGGAAGAGGGCTAAGCATTGAAGATGCCCAAGATCGTAGGCTTTGGAGGTTTGGCACGGGAAGACGGCAGCAGCTGTAAAAACCCCAAGATAGAAATAGAATATTTGCGTCCATTATAAACAACTGACTAACGTTAACAGTCTGGCCAAAGTATATACGGTTAATGCCGAAAATAATTAATTGAGACTACAGCAGGCCGTGATATCAATCTGGGATAAAATGGTGGCAAATATGAATTTATATGCAAGAAGGACATTCCACACCCCGAATGACCAATGTGTGTGTGAATTGTGCGGACAGAGATGTAACCAATATCATATCACCGAGTGCCGTGAAAGAACAAAATCGATCTCAGAATATAGCAAAGAATAATAGCCATTCGGGTGAACCTTCCATATTTAATAAAAAATGCTGGCAAATATGAATTTATTGTCTTATAACTAACTAACTCTAACTCACTGGCACTATCGAACCCGAAGGTTCATGGCCACGCGGACATAAGCTCTCCATACATCCCTATCCTGAGCTAATGCTTTCCAATCATTCCCTGTATAATCTACTTCCCTCAAATCATAGTTAATGTTGTTCTCCCACCCTCATTCTTGGTCTACCAACTGGGCGTTTTCCATCTGGCTTTCCTACAAGAAGTTTCCATGCACGTCTTTCATTCCCCATACGCGCAACATGTCCTGCCCATCGCAGTCTACGAGACTTAACTGTTCTTATTACATCTGGCTTCCTATAAAGACCATGTAGTTCATTGTTATGTAATCTTCTCCATTCACCTGTCTGTTCATCTCTCTTTGATCCAAAATTTTTCCTAAGAACTTTATTCTCAAATACTCGTAATCTCCTTTCCTCCCTTAAAGTAAGAGTCCAGGTTTCGCATCCATATAATATAACTGGTAGAATAATAGTTTTATATATTTTCAGCTTAACGTTTTTTGAAAGGAGTTGGGACATCAAAAGTCTCTGCAATGCATAATAGCATGCATTTCCAGAATTGAGCCTATGTTTAATTTCTTTTTGCATCTCATTCCTATTTGTGATTATTGTTCCTAGGTATTTGAATTCAGCCACTTCCTCAAAATTTCCCTCATTTGTCATTAGCTGTCCACTTCCATTATATACTGAATTTCTACGTGTGACCATATATTTAGATATTTATTTCCAGTCCTAATTTCTTAGTGTTACTCAATAGTGTGTGCGTGTTGGCCTTTAGTATCTCCTCGCTATCGGCCAGTAGTACTACATCATCAGCATAAACTAACAGCTTATTAATACCATTGAGTTGTAAGCCTTCCTCATTCTCTAAAGATTTAATGGCATGCTCTAGTACAAAATGAAATAGTAAAGGAGATAGTGCATCTCCTTGCTTCAACCCATTCTGGATTTCAAAAGTGTCTGAAAACTGTTTGCCTACACGCACCCTACTCTTTGAGCCATTTAGACACATTCGTATAAGTCTAACTAACTTTTTAGGAATTCCGAACTCCAGCAGGATACTATATAACTTCTCCCTCTTAATTGAATCATATGCTTTTTTGAAGTCTACATATAGTTGATGTACAGTACCATTATATTCCCATTTCTTCTCTAAAATCTGTCTTAAACTGAAAATCTGATCTGTTGTAGACCTGTTTCTTCTAAATGCACATTGATGATCTCCTAGAATGTCATCAATATAGGGAGTAAGTCTGCTTACTAATTATATTTGTTAGAATTTTGTACGAAGTTGAAAGTAATGAGATGCCCCTGTAGTTGTTGCAATCAGTTTTATCTCCTTTCTTATAAATTGGTACGATAATTGATTCCTTCCATTCATCTGGAAGAGCTTCTTTTTCCCAAATCTTACTAAGCAACCAGCGTATCTTGTCCATCAATTTTTCTCCCCCTGATTTTATCAGTTCTGCTGGGATCTCATCTGAACCTGATGCTTTATACATCTTCAATTTTTCAATCGCCATTTCAACCTCTAATGCACTTGGCTCTGCGACTAGCATTTCTGCTGTCTGTAAATTATCCTCCTCAATGTCCTGTTCTGTGTGTACATTTAATAGCTGATTAAAGTAACTTTTCCATCTATTTAATATACTCCTAGAATCTGCAATCATATCCCCATTTTCATTCCGAATTATTTATATTGTTTCAAATAAAGTTCACTTCATTTAAAATGCAGTGATTTGTATATTAACACTAACTTTTTATATATATTTTTGTATATACATCGTACGTAGTATATATAAAAACCAGTGGTTTTACTCCCCGCAAGAGGTTTGTAATATAATATTACAATATAGTTATTTATAGGTTGGCAACCCCGAAATTTAGAAAATTGAACTTTGAATCATGGTCGCCATTGCTGTAAGTACGACAGAACGCACTACCGCGCAAAAAATAAATATCCTCAACTCGTGTCCAACTTAGGGTCGGGTCAAGGAATGAGATGAGATGAAGGCCCTATAATTATAGAGATATGTGAACTATAAGAGTGCCAGTCGACCAACCTCACGCACTGTCACAGGGGCGGCTCAATGAGATGATTATGGAGAATCGCTAAGAAATTAGGACTGGAAGTAAATTTCAGTAAAACTAAATATATGGTCACACATAGAAATACATTATATAATGGAAATGGACAGCTAATGACAAATGAGGGAAATTTTGAGGAAGTGGCTGAATTCAAATACCTAGGAACAGTAATCACAAATAGGAATGAGATGCACAAGAAATTAAACATAGACTCAATTCTGGAAATGCGTGTTATTATGCATTACAGAGACTCTTGATGTCCCAACTCCTTTCGAAAAATGTTAAACAAAAATATATAAAACTATTATTCTACCGTTATATTATATGGATGCGAAACATGGGCTCTTACTTTAAGGGAGGAAAGGAGATTACAAGTATTTGATCTTTATAGGTGTCCACCGCTGTGGTCTCGAGGTAGCGTGCTGCTTATTATCACGCAGCGGGCCCGGGTTCGATCCCCGGTCGGGGCAGTTTTTCTGGGTGAGATTTTTATCGGTGTTTTTTCCTCACCTGTAAGACAAATGTCAGGAAAACTTTAAGGCCCAAAACGGTCCAATCATCATCATCCTTATCATTATCATCATCATCCTTCACCGGTATGGAAAACAACGGGAAGCTACCACACCTACAATTCCCTAGTAAAGCTGCAAGCATAGCATGAAAAATGCTATGATTGCAGTGAAGGACCTGCCTTTGGGCAGAATTACTATGTATGGATGGATCTTTATAGGAAGCCAGATATGATAAGAACAGTTAAGTCTCGTTGACTGCGATGGGTAGGACACGTGGCACGAATGGGGAATGAAATACGTGCATGGAAGCTTCTTGTAGGAAAACCAGAGGGAAAACGCCCAGTTGCTAGACCAAGAATGGGGTTGGAGATAACATTAACAATTATTTGAGGGAAGTAGATTATACAGGGGATGATTGGAAAGCATTAGCTCAGGATAGGGATGTATGGAGAGCTTATGCCCGCGCGGCCATGAACTTACGGGTTCGATAGTGTCAGTGAGTTAGTTAGTTAGTTAACTCGTAGCAAAGGAGAGGTATGGCTCAACACTGAGCTGTGCTATTATAGATTAGAGATATGGCTATTACGCCATTTTGGATCTAAGGACTGATTCTATATAAAGAAATGTCATAAAACTTTTGATTTTTCAGTCTTCGGGTAACATATCTTCAGCATCAATTCAAAGAAAAACTAAAAAGCATAAATCACCTGCAATTTATGGAGATTTTTTTTTTGTTCAAACAATAGAAAACTGCGTATATCAGAAGTGAAATCACAGGTGGCTTTGACGCCAGCATGAGTTACGTGTGTTTTTAAATGGAAATCTCCTCTCCGCCTTCTTTGCCGTCGATGATTTCCCAGCTTTTTATTGGAAAATATTGAACGAAATATTCTTGAGCTGTTTATCATATATTTAATGTTGGTTTTTACACTTTCAAACCGGGATGACAGGTTTTTAACGAGGTTAACTGTCCCATAAACCATTGCAATTTATAGCTTCACTTGCTTCTGAACTGTTCATTCGTGAACGAACTATTACCGGTGATGTGTTCCTATGTATATTCATAATAATAATAATAATAATAATAATAATAATAATAATACTTACTTTACTTACTAACTCACTGGCACTATCGAACCCGTAGGTTCATGGCCACGCTCTCTATATATCCCTATCCTGAGCTAATGCTTTCCAATCATTCCCTGTATAATCTACTTCCCTCATATCATAGTTAATGTTAGTCTCCCACCTCATTCTTGGTCTACCAACTGGGCGTTTTCCCTCTGGTTTTCCTAGAAGAAGCTTCCATGCAAGTCTTTCATTCCCCATACGTGCAACATGTCCTGCCCATCGCAGTCTACGAGACTTAACTGTTCTTATTATATCTGGCTTCCTATAAAGACCATGTAGTTCATTGTTATGTAGTCTTCTCCATTCACCTGTCTGTTCATCTCTCTCTTTGGTCCAAAAATTTTCCTAAGTACTTTATTCTCAAATACTAGTAATCTCCTTTCCTCCCTTAAAGTAAGAGTCCATGTTTCGCACCCATATAATATAACTGATAGAATAATAGTTTTATATATTTTCAGTTTAACGTTTTTTGAAAGGAGTTGGGACATCAAGAGTCTCTGCAATGCATAATAGCACGCATTTCCAGAATTGAGCCTATGTTTAATTTCTTTTCTTGTGCATCTCATTCCTGTTTGTAATTATTGTTCCTAGGTATTTGAATTCAGCCACTTCTTCAAAATGTCCCTAATTTGCCATCTTATTCTTAAGGCTATAATATTTTCGTATGCAATAATTCAATAATTTCCTTATTAAATCTCCATTCTCCTTCAATAAATACTAGATAAAAAATTCTATGCATTATTTTTCGTTCACTGACCCCAGGATGCTGTTAATGACTGAATAAACGTGAACTTACCTGTTTGAATAAACTAAGACTCAACACTAGAGAAAAGCTATCTGCAAATGATTTAATTCAGGTAAGTGATTGTATTTAAATCACGTATTATCAGCGGTGTATCCAGCGCTTCAAAACAGAAATAAGACTCCTGCTGACAGTTTAAATCCTTCCTCCGTATCAGTAACAAAATAAATGACTATCACCTGCTGCGACTTAGAGCCACTGCTATTAATGTTATTGTCATTGTTATTATTATTATTATTATTATTATTATATTATCATTGTTATTTTTTTGTTCAATGCCCGAGCTTATCATTTCGACATTTCTGGTTTTCTCTCCTGGCGTAATTGTAACCACTTCTAAGTTGGGAAGAACGTTACCCCGATGATATGATGGGTGATAAATGATAATGAAGCGCCAGGAGAGTTCTTAACCTAAATTCCAGATCAGGAATGATTCGCTTTAAGGAAAAATTCATATGGTTTGACCGGGAATCGAACCCAGGATCTCATGAACTGTAGTCAGTAACGCTGACCACTAGCCCATGTGGCTGGTCTATTACCATTATTATTGTTATTGTTATTAACATTATTATTATTATTACTATTATTATTTATTGTTATTGTTGTTATTGTTATTATTGTTGTTATTTTTATTATTGTTGTAATCATTATTGTTATTGTTATTGTAATTATTATTATTATTGTTGTTACTATTATTGTTATTGTTATTGTTGTAATTATTATTGTTATTGTTGTTGTAATTATTATTATTGTTGTTTTATTATTATTATTATTATTATTATTATTATTATTATTATATTATTATTATTATTATTATTATTATTATTATTATTATTATTATTATTATTATTATTATTATTATTATTATTATTATTATTATTATTATTATTATTATTATTTTATTATTATTATTATTATTATTATTATGTTAGTTTATGCTGATGATGTAGTACTACTGGCCGATAGCGAGGAGATACTAAAGGACAACACGCACACACTATTGAGTAACACTAAGAAATTAGGACTGAAAGTAAATATCAATAAAACTAAATATATGGTCACACGTAGAAATACATTATATAATGGAAATGGACAGCTAATGACAAATGAGGGAAATTTTGAGGAAGTGGCTGAATTCAAATACCTAGGAACAATAATCACAAATAGGAATGAGATGCACAAAGAAATTAAACATAGGCCCAATTCTGGAAATGCGTGCTATTATGCATTGCAGAGACTCTTGATGTCCCAACTCCTTTCAAAAAACGTTAAACTGAAAATATATAAAACTATTATTCTACCAGTTATATTATATGGATGCGAAACATGGACTCTTACTTTAAGGGAGGAAAGAAGATTACAAGTATTTGAGAATAAAGTTCTTAGGAGAATTTTTGGACCAAAGAGAGATGAACAGACAGGTGAATGGAGAAGACTCTTCATAACAATGAACTACTTGGACTCTATGGGAAGCCAGATATAATAAAAACAGTTAAGTCTCATAGACTGAGATGGGCAGGACATGTTGCACGTATGGGAATGAAAGACGTGCATGGAAGCTTCTTGTAGGAAAACCAGAGGTAAAACGCCCAGTTGGTAGACCAAGAATGAGGTGGGAGAATAACATTAACTATGATTTGAGGGAAGTAGATTATACAGGGAATGATTGGAAAGCATTAGCTCAGGATAGGGATGTATGGAGAGCTTATGTCCGCGCGGCCATGAACCTACGGGTTCGATAGTGCCAGTGAGTAAGTAAGGCACTTGACAATACTTTTAATAGTCCATATACCACTTTGGGAAGCAGGAAAATAACTTCAATTGTGATATTTTACGTTACATGTAATTTGTAACAGATTAGTGTATTTATTTAATATGACACAACTTGATGTGTATCCTGTAAGGCTAAGCCTCCGGAATAGTGATAAGTTTTTGTGGTAAACAGATAATCCCTTTTATATGCATCATGTAGATACGTAGAATACGGCGTCAGTTCTCCTTGACTTCATTAATTTAAAATTAATCTTTACTAATTAATTGCTAATTACTTTTTTATTTCTTGAAAAATTGTTCAATCAAGAGCCTACAACAGTTTTAAACAAGCTCGCAATTAAAATGAAAAACATAATAAGCTGTATTTTTATTCTCAGAAATATTTTTGTTGATGTATGCATCACTCATAGCGCGGGAGGTTCTTCTCGTGAAAATACAGGGTGCGACGTAAGTCAGTTAACCACTGCACATTGTTGCAAGGAAAAAAATCAGGTTGGTTGAAATTAGGGTTTAAATACGGGACCTTCCGAATATAATCTCAAACACTACTGCTTGAGGTAATTTGCTAACTAGAGGACAATTTCGGTACCGTTATTTTTGTTTGTACAGATGTTGTAAGCTATAGAAATTAATATATTTGCATTTTCGGTTAACTAACTTATGCTGCATCCTGTACGGTATGTTTAGAAAAAATACAGGTATTCTTCACCAATGCTATATAGGAGACACTGAAAATACCCATAATCAAGATGTGTTGTGTGTCCACCGCTGTGGTCTCGAGGTAACGTGCTGCCTGTCACGCAGCGGGCCCGGGTTCGATCCCTGGTCTGGGCAGTTTTTCTGGGTGAGGTTTTTTCGGGGTTTTTCCTCACCTGTAAGACAAATGTCAGGAAGACTTTTAAGGCCCAAACGGTCCCCGAAATCATATGGCCATCATCATCATCCTTATAATTATCACCATAATCATCCTCCTTTACCAGTGTGGAAAGCAACGGGAAGCTTCCACACCTACAATCCCCTAGTAAAGCTGCAAGCATAACATGAAAATGTTATGATTGCAGTGAAGGACCTGCTCTCGGGCAGAATTACTATGGATGGACGTGTGTCTGTGCATATATATATATATATATATATATGTGTGTGTGTGTGTGTGCGTGCGTGCGCGCGTGCGTGCGCGCGTGCGTGTATGTGTATCTTAATATATAAAAATGAATGTTTTTTTGTTGGTTTGTTTGTTTGTTTATTCGTACTTTATGCGCGGCCAGACCGTTGATCCGATTGTGATGGGGCTTTTTGCAAAATGTTCAGGAAATTCCCGGGATGAACATAGGCTATGGGAGAGTTGTGATACTCAACTCCTATATCCTTAAAAATCGCCCTTTTTAGTGAAAAACGTGAAAAGGTAGCTCTTTGGACGCTTAACGGCTTACGCTGCCTAAACCATAACAAATACACAAAATTAATGTACACAGATTTGAATATCTCAAAAACGTTCTACAAAAAATCCGCGACAGCATATGTTTATCTCTTACGGATAACTCACAATAACCATTTTTGTCTTTCATTGATGCCAAGAAGATCGAGACAAGTACGTAGATACCTGTGCAAGCATAGCAGCGCATGGCGGGTATTCTTTTATGGATAACTCACAATAACGAATTTTACCTCATTTATGAAAAGAAGATCGAGATAAGTAGATTCCCGGGCAACACCGGGTAATCAGCACGAGAAATGTTAAAATAATTACGATATACATATATAATTATTTTTCATTTTTCTTATTCAACTAATCATAAGAAGTATATTAATTAGTGTCTTTCAGCTCATTTATGTCAAGAAGATCGGGATGAGTATATTCCCGGGCAACGCCAAGTAATCAGCACGGGGTATCTAAAAAAATATAAATTTATAATTATTTTTCCTTTTACTTATTCAACTAAACATACAATCACATTAATGTTCATTTATTTAGGCGTAGCAACGCACGCCGGGTATTAGCTAGTGCTATATATAGATCTGTGAAAGAACTTCATGGAATCAGAATAAATAAAATCATCTGTATTACTTTTCAGTCGATCGCAGTGGAGCAGTGGATATGTTCCTTGCTTTTGGTCCCGAGGGTCGCGTGTTCAAACCTGGTCGGGATAATTGGATTGTTTTAGGATGCAAAGATCCAAGGAGGAAGTCCTCTGGGAGGAACTTTAAAGCATGGGGTCCCGAGTCAGAAAATGTTCAGGCTCTTAAAAGATCCTTAAGCCTGAATAAAAAAGTTCTCTAAGCAAAATTTACCGACCTCAACATCCTAGTAGTACCTTAGTTGCCTGCTAGATGTTTCATTGGGTCGGTGTGTTGACCGCATGCCATTCATGACATCTATGGGCAAATGAGAGTACTAAATTAAGTTGGTCTAGTAACTCCTAACAAAAGAGAGGCTGTTATTTAACAATGCGCTACGCCATTGTAGATATTACATTGCATATATCTACCATATCCTATAGCTGTAATGCACGAGTGATTTCCAATTTATCTAGAGAATTTGGAAATCAAGAATGGCATTTGTTAGGACTATTTAACGAATAAACTTAAGCTGTTTACTCACAAATCATTATTTAAATATAGATATTTTAAAATATTTATATATTTAATGCAAACGGCGATGTTTGAAAACAAATCACAAATGTTTGGTTATGTTTCATTTCTTCATCACTGCAACTTGTTCACATTATTTATTGCCAAATAGGATGGCAATATTGTAAGAATGCACCTAGTGGAAAAAAGATGAAACGTCAGATTGTATATTATAACCAGTATTATAGGTTATTAATTATTTTTTTAGAAAACAACTCAGTGAAATAATTATTTAAAAACACAATTATTGAACACACAATTATCAAATGTGTAGGTCGAAGAAATCTGTTAATTATTTGCTATATTTGAACGTATTTGTTGGAGAGTCGGTAACTGCAAATAATGCTCTGACCTGTTCAGAATATTAAAAAGGAGGAGCTTTCTTTGTTTTTATAAACAGAATTCGATAAATATCGAGGTGAAACACGACTGTCATTGGTTGTAAAACAAAATTCATTCAAACGTGATTGGTCATTGACTCGTATTTGGGGCATCTAGCGAATAAGATACGGCCCTAATCTAGTATAGTGATTAAAAAATATGATTAATGAGTAAACAAAGAATGAAGTGAATATAGTTTAAAAAGAAATTAAATAAATTCGTATTGATAACTAGTTCTCACAAAGGAGCGGTTGAATACCTAAGTAAAAAGAAGTCATAAATATGTAACCCCTCAAATTAGACTTGAAATTCTTAAAAAAAACGCCAGATTACGTTTATATAACACTTTGGCTAGACCAGTGTTGACCTATGGTAGTGAAGCATGGACACTAAAAAAACAACATGAAAGCAGAATAACGGCTTGTGAAATGAGATTCATGCGCAACAGCGGGTTACACCAGATGGGATCGGAAAACGAACACCGATATCTTAAAAGATTTGAAGACTACGCCAATTTTGGAATATATTAAACAGTACCAACTAAATTGGAAACACCATCTTGAAAGAATGAGTTCAAGTCGGATCCCCAAAGCTGTTTATAATTATATACCAAGAGGACGAAGATCACTGGGCCGTCCTATGAAACGCTGGAGGGAAAATTTTCTATAGGATCGTAACAGGCCTTGGCCTAATACTTGGAAGGAAGAAGAAGATCCGTAAGCTGGGTCTAGCTTGAAAAATCACGTTTGGGAGAAAACGTCAAACTCCAAATTTACAATCGCGGAAAGCCCAAAAAAATATTTACGCCCTTAGAAGACGTGTGATTGAATATTATAACCAATAAAAATTATAGCAGGATTTTAATATCATAATAAATATGAAAGTTAAAGTTAATAATTTTATATTTTAAAATTCTTTTAATATTTACATATAACTTAAATAAAGAAAAACATCTAAATAATTAATTGTTGTTTATGGTTGAATAAAAATGTCTCAGTAACAATTAAAGAAATTGTATTATATAAGTCTTTCTAAATAATGCTTTTAAAATTGTGTCTTAAGTCATTGTTGTCTGAAATATAAAGCTTTCTGTTATAACTGTAATAGGAACACCTGCTTAACTTAATATTTTTAAATAAAAGCATACTAAATTCTGATTGGATATTAATAACAATTAACTTTTTGATTTAACCAATCAAATTTAAACCTGGTATTTAATGGACCATTAACCAATAGAATTTAAATATAAAATCATGTGATGTAATAATGTTCTTTAAAGTTATAACAGAATTACACTAGTCAGTCAGCATATAACTTTAAACAAAGATAGAAGCAAATAGAGCTATCCTGATAAAATGTGATATTTAATACAAAAAGAATAGTTGACTCAAGAAAAGAAAATAATTTAATTTTAATTGAGGGTGAAGAATAATACCACCTATATTTACTTGATCTGCTGGGAAATTAAAAAGTAAATAAATTTACAACTATTTCTACAAGAATCAGTTATTAGTGACTTTTAAAGTGTTTTCCTATCTTGTGTACCAACTTCGACCTTGAGAAGAGAATCCAGCTCTACTGAAAATCAAACCCAACCTGAACCAGTAATTCTTATTTATTATTTTGGGACACTATTCCTTCAAAATGTTACTACAACATCGGGCATGAATAGAGTTAGCTGCTTCAAAACATCGTCATAACATGGGAAAAGAATTACTTCTTCAAAATTGCGCCCACAACGTGGAAAATAATGAAGAACTGACTAAATACTTCTTCAAAATCAGAGTTAGGTTATACGACCATATATGGGAATAAAGGGTCCTGACTTCGATACGAAACTCATGAGGACAAATTAACTTACTTATACCCAACAGTTCGTAGGGAGAAGACTTATATCAGAGATATCATAGGTTCGGTACTCGAGAAGGGATCTAATATTAACTGGTTGTATTATAGATCATAATATATTAGATATTATCTTTTGATCAAATTTTTACTTAGTGTGTTTAATATTAGAGTTAATTAAGATTGTTATATTCTGATGTAATATATGTTTGTCCTGGTGAGTGGAAGAGAAGGCCACATGGCCTTAACTCCACCAGGCTAAATAAATCTAGTCTAATCTATAATTTAACAAATTCTTGCGAAAAAATTCATGACATCTTAAACAACGACAGCAATTACTTAAAAAATTCACTCAAAAGAGAAATATGTCAAAGAATAAAATAATACTGGTACTATACATAATTTTGTAATGTATTACATTTGTTAATTGTTCTTATGCTGATATTAAAATTAATATTATAATACTAAGTCATGGGACTTAGAAATTCCTGTAAAATTAATCATTCTTAAGCTTAAAGTGAGAGTCCTCGTGCAGTTAGGCATCGAAAGACAACACCAATTCATCGGTGCACAATGTATCGAGTGTATTTCAAGAGCTTAATTCGCTACAGGCATGATTTAAATAGTCACAGTTTTGCTTGTTTCTGTTGATGTGCCTGCATTTTCTTACAGCCTGTGCCATTTGTTGTTACAAACGAACTGTCTACCATTGCACGTTGAAACCTACCTTGACAGATAAACGTTGTGATCTACCAAAGTTGTGTCCAAAAAAATTACACTGAGAAACAAAAAAGAAACTTTTTTTTTGTCTCAGAAAAAAAATGTGTGATTCTGATAGCATTTTTCTGCTGAATTCAAATATGATATCGGTTTTTCTCCATCACGCAAGGTTTCCGGTAGACAGGCATTTATATTTCAAACACTTTAATATTTTCTACATTCGTAACTACACAATATTCAAACATTCGGACTCATATAGAAAGTTAGAAATGACGATTTTCTGCTATATTTCGCCTGTGGAGCATCCCTCTTGATCCATCCATATGTAATTCTGCCCGAAGGCAGGTCCTTGACAGCAATCATAGCATTTTCATGCTATGCTTCCAGCTTTACTAGGGAATTCTATAGGTGTGGTAGCTTCCCGTTGCTTTCCACACCGGTGAAGGATGATGATGATAAGGATGATGGCCATATGATTTCGGGGACCGTTTGGGCCTTAAAGTTTCCCTGACATTTGTCTTACAGGTGAGGAAAAACCCCGATAAAAACCTCACCCAGAAAAACTGCCCCGACCGGGGATCGAACCCGGGCCCGCTGCGTGACGCTACCTCGAGACCACAGCGGTGGACTCCCTCTCTTGATGTTTCAACAATAATCGGCCAGCATATTAGGATCCCATTTCCTTGATGTCTCTTTTCCATAGCTGAAATCTCCTGAGTTAGCTCATTTGGTTTTATTTTACAATGGACAAATGGACGAAAAAACGTTTATTAAAAAATAATTATTTCATCATCAACAACAACAAGGATTAAGCCCAATGGCCTGTTCCGATCTCATTATAGGTCGAATTGGTCCTTCCATCTCTTAAATGGTCTTCCCAACAATCTTCTCCCTTTTGGTTTATAATTATACATTCTTCTTGGTATGCGCTGTTCATTCATTCGTAATACGTGCTGAAGGTAAGCATTTTGATAATATTTTATTCTTTCACAGAGATTAAATTATATTAAGTTCTGTTCTTATATCTTCGTTTTTCTTTTTATCGGTCCTTTGGTATCCTGCTATTGCTCTCAACATCTTCATTTCTGCAGCCTCTATTTGTTTCTGAGATGTTCTGAGACAGCAGCCCTGTCATTATCCTTACTCTGCACACGCTCGTAACGCGCGTCAGGGGGCATTTTTTACTACTGATTCATCTCAAAGCAAAGGCCGGATTGAAAATAATTATTTAAATCCAGTAATTGAGATTGAAATTTAAAAAAAAAACTATGGGTGATGGAGAAATTCCGAATACATATTTGAAAAGGACGATAAAAAAAACGACTTTAAGTACAACTGTTGGTACTCATGAGACAAAAATCATGTTGACCAGTGTTATCTGCTTACGCAGTTTCTGTGCGTGACGCCACTATTTAATTTCAATGACACTGGTAAGACGGTCAGAATCCTCTAGTTTTGTTTCTGAGCATCTCGAGCTGCAAGGGTACGTAATGTCACAATTTTATGACGTGTTTTACGCAAGGCGAGACGCCTAACCTCATAA
This sequence comes from Diploptera punctata, assembly GCA_030220185.1. Lineage (NCBI taxonomy): Eukaryota > Metazoa > Arthropoda > Insecta > Blattodea > Blaberidae > Diploptera > Diploptera punctata. Next base: position 17,659 of record JASPKZ010000282.1, read on the forward strand.
AAGGTGGAGACTGTGGGATCAAATGGGTCATTTTATACATTACATAGGAGATTGAATAAATCAATACTTTTTAAATGTAGCCCCAGTGATATAGTGGAAATTACTAGAGCGAAGGGCATATTTATACCCGCTCAAGAAGAAATCAAGTTAAGGGGCATTATACGGTACTTTAAGGGAGGAAAGGAGATTACGAGTATTTGAGAATAAAGTACTTAGGAAAATTTTTGGACCAAAGAGAGATGAACAGACAGGTGAATGGAGAAGACTGCATAACAATGAACTACATGGTCTTTATAGGAAGCCAGATATAATAAGAACAGTCAAGTCTCGTAGACTGCGATGGGGAGGACATGTTGCACGTATGGGGAATGAAAGAAGTGCATGGAAGCTTCTTGTAGGAAAGCCAAAGGGAAAACGCCTAATTGGTAGACCAAGAATGAGGTGGGAGAACAACATTAACTATGATTTGAGGGAAGTAGATTATACAGGGAATGATTGGAAAGCATTAGATCAGGATAGGGATGTATGGAGAGCTTATGTCCGCGCGGCCATGAACCTACGGGGTCGATAGTGCCAGTGAGTAAGTAAGTATACTGTAGATACAACAGCCTCATCCAGGATAATAGAGATTTTTTTATAAATCCTTTACCACTTGATGGATACATTTTTTATTCAGCCGCTGAAACTTAAAGAGTTCTGAGTTTTCATTTGATATCAGTGACAATAAATAAATATACAGTAAAATCTGTCTATGAAGGAATATGACGGTTCCTTCAATATATTTCTGTCTTGGCAGTTTCCCTTCTCTTAAAGGGTTCCCAAATGACAAGCTTGAATTTTCTCACGCAGTTTAAGTGTTTTGCATGCACGCTTTAAAGACATAACGTAATGACTGAAATACAGACAAAATCGTGTATGTAACACAGCTCAGTTTGCACGGCAATAAAAAAGCGAGAAGGAACTCAAGTATAGGAAGACTGAAGAGTTTCCCAACTCCCTCGCAGGTTACGTAAGCAGGCAAGGAAAAGCGGGGGATTCCCCGCTGTCACACATAAGCAAGGGTATCCCCGCAATACAATGACAACACAAGAAGGTATAAAACGATATAATGCAATAGCGTCATATGCAGAGATTTTCACGTGTGGTCATTAATACTGTAAATTAGAACGTGCTTAAGAATAATTTTCCGTCTTACTGAGGTAAAAATTAACTATTGGTACTTTAAAAACCATTCCGTTTCCTCGTTATAAAATCGTACCGTTCCGTTCTGAATATTTTTTCCGTCTCTAACAGGTTTCCTTCTTAAAAAGGTTCCGGCTAAGACAGATTTCACTGTACATATTGCCTACTACCACCAGGTTGTCTTTTATAACTGTTCTAGCTTCCTCCCCTGGCATTGGCAGAATTTAGGGATCTAGTGTGAGAGGGAGCTATGTCACTTTGAGGAGAAATGGAAATAATCAGTGCTATTTATGTTAAAATTTATGTTTTTTTCTGCATAGTTTACATAACAATAAGTTAAAGAAGAAAAAATTTACCCCTTTATTCTACAAATAATTTCGTAACATAATGCTTTATAAAACACAATTTATTTCCATTTCTTCTCAAAGTGGCATAGCTCCCTCTCTCACTAGACCCCTCAATTGTAATTCATTTCTTAGGTTACTTACTTACTTACTCATTGGCACTATCGAACCCGTAGGTTCATGGCCGCACGGACATAAGCTCTCCATACATTCCTATCCTGAGCTAATGCTTTCCAATCATTCACTGTATAATCTACTTCCCTCAAATCATAGTTAATGTTGTTCTCCCACCTCATTCTTGGTCTACCAACTGGGCGTTTTCCCTCTGGCTTTCCTACAAGAAGCTTCCATGCAAGTCTTTCATTCCCCATTTCTTAGGTTAGGGCATTGCAACTTTTTGTAGAAAAACCAGAGGGAAGAGGTTGTAGGTAATTCTGAATAACTATGCTCTGCAGGGGGAGTATTTTGAAACCATTCAATTGTTTGTAGGCCAAGGATGAAGTGAAAGAATAGCAATAACCATGATTTGAAGGGAAGTGAATTATACAGGAGATGATTGTAAAACTTTAGCTCAGGATAGGGATGTATGGAGAGCTTATTATGAGTTCTAATGGTCGGATTTGGGTAATTATTTGATAATAGCTACCTCAGTTTATTTAATAGGATATATACTGGCAAGGGAACTGTCAAACATTGCTTGCTGAAATTTACCTTGGAATTGCTCCCAGAGACATTTTATGATGTACCAAGGGCGTGTCAAAAAATCATCAACCATTTTTAACTGCAAGGCACAGAAACCGAAGCCATAATCCAGGCGGACGTCCTGCTTGAATAAGAGCGGAGAGGAGTGAGGAGAAACGCGGCGCGGACAGCAGGTAGTGAGGGTTATCCAATCTACCAATTCAGGAGTCGTTTACTTCCCTGTATTTTAAATGAGAGATTTGGCGCTGTATTTTAGTGATTTATGGTTAAAAATAGCAGATTTTTTTGACAGGACCTTGGTACATCACAACACTTCTCTGGAAGAAATTTCAAGGTTAATTTGAGCATGTAATTGTTGACAGTTCCCTTGTTGGACACATTGTTACTCAGAGAGGTAAACACTCAAGGAAACTTTGAGGAAGTGACTGAATTCAAATACCTAGGAACAATAATCACAAATAGGAATGAGATGCACAAAGAAATTAAACATAGGCTCAATTCTGGAAATGCATGCTATTATGCAATGCAGAGACTTTTGATGTCCCAACTCCTTTCAAAAAACGTTAAACTGAAAATATATAAAACTATTATTCTACCAGTTATATTATGTGGATGTGAAACATGGACTCTTACTTTAAGGGAGGAAAGGAGATTACGAGTATTTGAGAATAAAGTTCTTAGGAAGATTTTTGGACCAAAGAGAGATGAACAGACAGGTGAATGGAGAAGATTACATAAAAATGAACTACGTGGTCTTTATAGGAAGCCAGATATAATAAGAACAGTTAAGTCTCGTAGACTGCGATGGGCAGGACATGTTGCCCGTATGGGAAATGAAAGACGTGCATGGAAGCTTCTTGTAGGAATGCCAGAGGGAAAACGCCCAGTTGGTAGACCAAGAATGTGGTGGGAGAATAACAGTAACTATGATTTGAGGGAGGTGGATTATACAGGGAGTGATTGGAAAGCATTGGCTCGGGATAGGGATGTATGGAGAGCTTATGTCCGTGCGGCCATGAACCTACGGGTTCGATAGTGCCAGTGAGTAAGCAAGTAAGGTAAGCACTCACAAGGACTGGCTTTGAGAGGACACCATCTTTGCAAACAGTAATTCCAAAAATCATAAAAGCTGAAAACAAAATGTCATCGGTCATATCGCAGTAAAATCGCCGGTGACAACTACATCCCCTGGATTTAGTCTGCTGTCTGTACTGATACTTTATTTTGGTTTATTACTGGAGCGGGTCTATAGCCTTCATATCACCCCATCCCTCAATGAATGCCTGAACTGGGATTAGAACCAGAGACCTCTGGCTTTATATGCTAGTTCGCTACCACTTAGCTGTTCACGCTTCCAATACAAACGTAAATTTTCCTTTCCTCTTATACAATTCTCTGTTGTACGAGGCATCCAAAGTTTGTTCACAATTGCATCTGACAACTTCTATAACAAAAAAATCATGTTTTAACGAGAATATTTACTTTATAGCAGTAACTCCTTTTATTTCGAAATGTATATTCTTAATAAATAAAGTAAGTCCTCTTCTCGTATCCGGGTCTCCCTGATGATTTCCAGTAGTATAATATAATTTTCCTGGGGCCTGTTTCATAAACTATGAGTTTGCTTTGTCAGTAGCGTAGACTGATTACACTGAACAACAAAAAAGAAACTTTTCTTTGTCTCAGAAAGAAAAATATGTGATTCTGATAGTATTCTTTTTCTCCTGAATTCAAAATATAATTTCGGTTTTTCTCCATCACGCAAGGTTTCCGAGAGACAGGAATTTATCATAAGTAATGCCAAGAGTGATTTCCAAATTATCGATAAATTCACGACTCACGAAGTGAGGAGTGAATTTATCTAGAGAATTTGGAAATAAAGAGTGGCATTTGTTAGGACTATTTAACGAATAAAATTAAGCTGTTTACTCACAAATCATTATTTAACTATAGTTATTTTAAAATATTTATATATTTAATGTAAACGGCGATGTTTGAAAACAAATGAGAAACGATAGGTACGCTTCATCTGCTTCTTTTGTTTATCACTGCAACCAGATCATACTATTTATTGCCAAAGGAACGCAATATTGTAAGAATGCTCTCTAGTGAGAGAAAAAAACGAAACACATCAAACTGTATATTAATTCATTTCTGATGTCGTATGATGTAAATATGACAATTATATTTTTCTGGATTGTTACCTGGGAAAAAATACATTTAAGAAAGTGCAAACAGTGGTTTCTTTGTTTGGTGGTATAATCAATTGCTACAAATGTTTTTATATTAACTCCCGCATGCGGCATGTGTTGACATTCATGCACTATATATACAATCTGGTTGCCGTATTTCTTACGGGCTCAGTCACTGCAAAATAATGGTCAGACCTGTTCAGAATATTAAAAAGGAGGAGCTTTCTTTAATATGGTAATTATAACACTGAATAAATATTTCGTGAAACACGACTCTGATTGGTTGTAAAACAGAAATCATTGGAACGTGATTGGTCATTGTGACCCATTGGGGGCATGAGTTAAATAGTCATTTCAAACACTTTAATATTTTCTACATTCGTAACTACACAATATTCGAACATCGGACTCACCTAGAAAGCAAGAAATGACGATTTTCTGCTATATTTCGCCTGTGGAGCATCCCTCTTGATGGTCCAACAATAATCGGGCAATATATTAGGATTCCATTTGCCTTGATATCTCTTTTCCATAGCTGAAATCCCCCTGAGTTAGCTCATATGGTTTTATTTTACAATGGACAAATGGACGAAAAAATGTTTATTAAAAAAATAATTATTTAAATCCATTAATTGAAATTGAACTTAAAAAACTGTGGGTGATGAGAAAATTCCGAATACATATTTGAAAACACGATAAAAAACTGCATTAAGTGCAACTATTGGTACTCATGAGACAAAAACCATGTTGACCAGTTTAATAAGTAACTACTAAAATTAGTATATTTTATGAAAACAGGTCCCTGGTTGCCTTACGAGTCCTATGCAGGATAAGGACAATTAAAGGGCTATTTTCTTAGTGTTTTCGACATAGCTTCTCGGTGTATAACGCCGGACAAAAGGGTGGCCCCTATTTATCTTGCAGACCTTTGCAATCACCACACGCATTACTGTGCACGGTGTCCCCTCATACCCAGGATACTGGGTCCTTGACAGTACTTTGCCACCTCTACGATATACAATGCCTTAGGAAGGCATTAAACTATGCCCACTATGCGATGACCACGAAAACTGGCAGATATTATAGCATTCTGTAGAGAGACAGAAAACAACTTAGATTACAGATGCTGCCGGTGAGATTTCTCAGGTCGGATCGAGGGAGAGTGGCGTGTTGGGATCTTTTAGGACGGATCGAGAGTGAATCAAAAACATGCAAATTTTTGGGTACAGTAAGAAAATTGAGATATAAAAAAATTGTAGATTAAGGATATATGTATTAACATAAGAAGATCTCAATACGGTCTTTGTTTTCGATCTTTAATCATGTTATATAATAAGTAGGTCTGATAAGTTGAATAGTCTGATAGTGCACTTAATGTCTGCAGGGACGGGGGGAGGGGGGTATGAGCGTGCGGTTGTGTATATGTGTGTGGGTGTATGTGTGTGTGCTTTTTTTCTAATTTGTTTTCTAGTATTTTTTTTTAATATTAATGTACGGAATGTGGATGAATGTAAATATGTATTATTTTGATTTAGTGCAGACATAGATTTTACTTATATGTAGCCTGTTATTGTTTTTTGATACAGGTGTATTTGTAGGTATTTGTTTATATTATTAGTTTTATTTTTTTATTCATGGAAAAATAATGCACGTACGGCCAAGCAGGCCCGTGCGCAATGTAAATGCATATGTATTTTCTTTATTCTGAAAAAAAGGCAATAAATTCCATTCTATTCTATTCTACAATGCCTTTCGCTGACGAATCGCCCGTTGCGCGGCAGCCGACCGTAGCAACCGCTGATTCTTTGTTGAATGTCGAGGGATTATGTAAATTATAGCTTCTTCTTCACTTCCTGGTTTAGGCAAGAGTTGCCTGTTCCGTCTTCACTAATAGATCTAAGACCATCTCTTCCGAGGGCGTCCGACATCTCTTCTTCCTCTCTGAAAATAATGGAAGATTTTATTTGGTAATCTACTTTCTTCCATTCTTTCTACATGTTCTTTCCACTGTATCTTGTTGTCAAATATCTTTTCTTTTATGGAGTAGATCTGCAGTTCTTCACGGATATTCTCGTTTTCTTATCTGGTCCATTCTAGTGCATTCTTTTACTCTTCTTAAAAATTTCATCTCGGCTGCTTGGATTTTTACTTTCTTGTTTGGTAGTGGTAATCCAAGATTCACTCCCATACAAAAGGACAGGGACAGCCATTGTTTTATAAAATTTTAATTTTGTTTGTTTATGGACTTTATTATTCACTGTTCTATTTATTGTACCACAAAATAGCTTGAAACTGATGTGTTTTGTGTTCAATATTCTTTATCATACCCATAGCTGATGTCACATCCTAAATATTTAAAGTGGGATACTTGTTCAATAATTTCGTCTCTAATTACTATTTTTGCACGCAGAGTATTTCTTCCATAAAATGCCATTACTTTTGTTTTACTTATTGAAATTTTAAAATTATAATCGCTACATATTGCATTTAGTTTATAAGCAGCCAATTGTAACAGATCTTCATCATGGTGTAGTAGACTAAATCATCGGCGAAAAGTAAGTTATTAATTACTTCAGTTATTGTTCAATCTAAGGCCTTTGTCCATTATAATTTTCCATTGTTTCATAATGTCGTCGATATATATATATTGTAAATTATAGCACAGCATATAATGGTGTATGTCCGAAATTTAAGGCGCACGCGAATATAAGGTGCACTCCAAATTAAATGTGCACAAAAGTAAAAAATAAATCTAATATAAATTGGAGGATGTTATGCATCAACCGGGCTAAGCGTATTTTGATGCCATCTGTTGCACTGGGTCATGAAGTAAGTGTACGCACAGTTTTAGCGCCCAATCATTATTATAGTCGTTATTATTAAAGAAAAGTGTAAACGCCATCAGTCTTATCAGATATTTTACGTACCGCTGTGGTCTCGAGGTAGCGTGCTGCCTTATCATGCACGGGGCCGGGTTCGTTCCCTGGTCGGGACGTTTTTCTGAGTGAGGTTTTTATCGGGATTTTCCTCACCCGTAAGACAAATGTCAGGAAAACTTTAAGGCCCAAACGGTCCCTGAAATCATATAGCCATCGCAATCATCATCATTCATGATCTTGCAGAAGATTTCCGGGCTGTTGGCCGTGGTCTCGAGGCTTGTAGTTCCCCAACGTTTCGCCAGAGACTGCGTCCGGCATCCTCAAGGGTTGTCTTGAGACTGGCAACCCTTGAGGATGCCGGACGCAGTCTCTGGCGAAACGTTGGGGAACTACAAGCCTCAAGACCACGGCCAACAGCCCGGAAATTTTCTACAAGATCATCATAATAACTCCGGCCGTGAAAGCCTAAGTAAATATATCATCATTCATATTCATCTTAGGTTAAGCTAAGGATTAGGGACTCTCCTCGCGCACCACTATCACCATCATCACTCATCATATCATCGGCGCAAGTAACCCCGCCTTCCAGGCGCCCCAACCTCAGAAGTGGGTTACAACGTACGCCATGCCAGGAGAGAACACCAGGAATGTCCAAAGACAACCTGGGGCATTTGGGGGAAAAAAGTTTTGCAACAAACGGATATGAAATTAGATATTCATAAATCCATCCATCCAATGGCTGATTGGCTCAAATTCGAACTTTGGCCTCCCTTAACTTCTGCCTCCAATCATTTATATTTTGTACAACAAGCCTCCAGTTGCGACACTTACGTACGTACGTTTGCAGCATCTTCCTTAATACCATCTTCCAACCCGTCTATTCCCCATAAAACTGCTTGCTGTAAGCACCTTTTTGGTGCTCGGTCTGTTGAGAGCCTTTGTACATGGCCAACTCATTCTAATTTCTTAACTTAATAAAATTAACAAGGTCAGGTTCATTCTATTTATCATACAGTTCTTTGTTGTATCGTATTCGCCAATGACCATTTATTTATTTATGGTCCAAATATTTTCCTGAGTACTTTTTTTTCAAAATTATTTAGTGCTACCTCTGATCTTTTAGTGAGGTTCCATGTCTCGCTAGATATTCATAAATGCTTATCTAAATTTTGCATCATGCAGCTATGCGCCAAATGTTCCCGCTCTTAGACTGTTGATGCATAACTGGGTGTAATATCATATAAGCATATAAATGATTATCAAGTCATAATCATTAATTAAACAGTTCTTGCTAGATTTTAAAAAGTAAAAAAAACTTTAAACGTATTTTTCTCGAAACTTTCATAATGACACATAGCTGGTTGATGGATAACACCGTCCAATTTAACTTCAAAAGCAGACATGTACGATAGAAAAGCAAAAAAGGTACCAAACAGGTCACGAAAATATCTACTATATACCATAACAAGTTTGATGTTCTGCCTTCTGTTGGCTATACTGTTTTTTTAAGTCTCTATCAAGCGAAAAATATGGAAACCGACATGCTACACTCTAATTCAACCCAGGAAGTTGCTACAGGCCTTACGGGCTACGCCAGTGCCAGTGCCCCACCCCACGTACAGAGGGTAGATGTTGCCAAGCTCATAATAACTGTATTTGTTTGTTTAGAGAGGGGAGGAGGGGGCACGGTTAGCAGTAGTTTTTCCAAATCTATGTACTATACATTTAAAAAAACATAGTTTTTCTTTTACGGCTTGCAAACTAGTTTTATAGTAAATATGAGAGTCGGCGCTTTCACACAGGATAGTACAGATCCGCACGAGCTCAGTGACAAGTGGTAACTGTTTTTTTTTTCTTTAAGAGGGGGTGGCTCGGACGGCTACAACTTACAACTGTGTACATGCTGTGTTGCATACTTCAGTTTTATTTAAGGATTTCTCTCAACCCCCCCCCCAGGAGCTATCACCTTGACGTGGTGGGGGGGGGGCTTAGTACCCGATCAACCAGACGACCCTACTGGGGAAGATTGACTTAGGTTAATCTTGCTGGTGGGTAAGAGGCGAGGGGAACTAAGTATAGCTCACAACGAAGGAATGGCATCTGTATCCATATTGGGCGGCCACATCTTGCCAAGTCTTCAACGGTCAACAGGGCGACAAGGAATAGCACAGCTAAACTTGTAGGGCTTGAAGGCGCGAAAGAAGCAGCCCTCTCTGGGGGGTGGATACCCAGAGGAGCATGTTGGAGGCTCAGAGGAAGCAGCTCTTCCACCATCCTTGTTCTGCGAAGCGTTCATAACGCTTCCAGGAGACATTTATCTTACTGAGAAGCTTCATGGAAATCAGCCGGATGTCATAAAAAGAACTTGATAGAATAAGAAATGAGGATATAAGAGAGAATTGAAAGTACAGCCTTTATTGGATAAAGTCACGAATTACAGACAGAAATGGATTGATCACATGGATGGAATTAGTAAGAAGAGATATCCATTGTTAGCCAAGAAATTATCAAGCAAGAGGGAAGACGTTGATGTTGGAAGACCTAGAAGACGTTGGGCTGATGCTTGTGAAGTCGGAACGGGCAATTGCCTAATCCCTGGAGTGATGATGATGATGATTTCTCTCAAGAAAATACTGTTAAAATGGCAACCCGGTTCCCTATCCAAACACACAGTAACTTCCTGGGTTGAATCTGAGTTTAGTCGTACGTCTGTGTTGCATAAGAAAAGTCCAACGGTGAAGACTTACCATAACCTTAAAATTGTATTACCTGCATGGCAATGTAAGGTGCATGCGAATAAAACGTGCACCCCGATTTTGAATATCTAATAATTCGGTTAAAAGTGCGCCTTACATTCTGAAATATGGGGTAGAATCACATTTAATTCATAGCCAAAAAAACACTTGTATCACTAATAGGCCCTACCACAAATAGCAATTCATACCAAGTACTTCAAAGCACGGCCACACTGAAACAATACCGCTCTGACACTAACTGAATGGCTTCTATTAAGGTGTGATTCAAGTCGGCCGCAAGTGCCGAGAGCTCGGTTATCATCGGTTGCTATCTGCCGCCGCCGTTGCAATGGGCGACTCAATAGCGAAAAGCATTTATTTATTTATTTATTATTTATTTATTTATTTATTTATTTATTTATTGTTTGTTTGTTTATTTATGTATTTGTTTGTTTGTTTATTTATTTATTTATTTATTTATTTATTATTATTTATTGTATTTATTTATTATTTATTTGTTTATTGTTTTATTTATTTATTTATTTATTATTTATTTATTTATTTATTTATTTGTTTATTTATTTAGTTATTTATTTATTTATTATTTATTTATTTATTTATTTATTTATTTATTTATTTATTATTTATTTATTTATTTATTTATTTATTTATTTATTATTATTTACGAGTTATTTTTACACCTCTTTGCAAGCAAGATCAATTAATAATTGTAGATGCATTCTCGATCTGTTACCTTTAATTCGAATTTAAAAATAATTTACACGTCAAAGCCTTATTTCCTAATGAGAAAAAAAAATATGATTGTCTGTAGTCAACATTTTTCCAATATGTTAATGGATTCGATTGGATCTCAACTAACAGCAGTTACTTCCGACGTCGCCCCAAATCGTAGCAAACTTGAGGCGTGCCGAAACAGACGTAATAATTTGAAGCAAGTTGTACGATCTCATCATCAGACAGATGGAAAGTAGTCCTTACTCTGTCGTACAGCTCCTCGTCGAATCCTTCAGGAGCCTCCAAATGCTGAAATAAGAATAAAGAATAAGAATGTAGTATATTAGGATATAAGCAAAGTCGGGATTTTTATTTACTGAAAGGTAGGGGGCAAGCCGTAGCGTAGTGGTTAAGGCACTGCGCTACAAGCTGGAAGGTCGAGGGTTCAAGTCCCGATGGGGTTCAGGATTTTTAAACTGACCCAAACCTTCTGGCGGCACTATGGCATTGGGGTCGACTCAACCTCTAACGAAATGAGTACCAGGCGCGTGTACTGGGGTAAAGGCGGCCGTCACGCAGGGCTGACATCAAGTGCCGATTGTCCAGAAAAAGTGGGAGCCTTAACCTCCCACTACCCCAAGGGCTTGTGAGGCCTTGTAGTGGGATTACTTTACTTTTCTTTACTTAAATATGCACGTACATAATAAAATAAGAATAAATTTTATTCAAAAATATGTGTGTACAGTACTGATACCCGAATGAGCAGTGCAATGTACGGGGTTCGATCAACCAATCGTCTATGTACTTATAAAACCCCGGTATATCGACTCTTTCTCAGAATATTCCTTACCTCAAACTTCGTCGAATCCTGCTCAGTTATATGTAACCCCTTAGGTGTCAGCAGTTCGTCTAGTTCATCCTCCAGTTCATCGTCCAGTTCATCGTTCAGCTCTCTCGATGCCGATTCTAATGACGATTCTGATGACGATTTGGATGACGATGACGAATCATCCTCAATTGCGTGTTTATGGTTCCTTTAGCGAGTTGGAATTTAGGAACGGTTCTCGAACTATAACACAAATATTCACTCACTTTACATATTGCTCTATGATATTCACTTGGCAGCAAGCGGGCTCGGCCGTCAGCGGTTCTCATTCCGGGCGAACGGGGTCCGTTATAATCGATTACTAAAATTGCTGACAAGGGAAACTGTCAACCCATTACATGCCAAAAACCTACTTTCAAATTTCTCCCAGAGAAGCGTTGTGATGTACCAAGATCGTATTCAAAAAAATGTCTGCCGTTTTTAACTGTAAGTCACTAAAATAAAGCACTAAATATCTAATTTAAGCTATGGTGTGAGGTAAAACAACTGCTGTATTGGTTGATTGCATAACTCTCATAACCTGCCATCTGCTCCGTGTTCCGTTTCATTCAACTCTGCTTTTACTCAAGCATATTCTCCGTAAAGTGACCTTGGTACATCATAGGTCTTCTCTGGAAGGCATATCAAGGTACGTTTCGGCATGCAATCATTGACGTTTCCCTTGTGAATGCATATCAATCCGCCGTGTCCAGGTCCGTCAGTCCCTGCACCAGGGCATTCATCCCCTGGTGACCCTACAGATGGTCCACGAGCCCGTAGCGTCAACGCAGCCCATTACAGAAACTGCGTTGATCTGGACTGTGCCCTGGTCTGCCGGCCAGGAACGTGTCCTGCAGCTGCTGTGGGTCCAGCGTGGAGCTCGCAAGCTCCAGCAGTGAGTACGCAGTAACAACAGGGCACTCATCTCCTGCCGATCACTAATGGTCCACGAGTCCATCTAGTAGATCCACCGACCATACTCCATGTCCGCTGCTGATGTGGGTCCAGCACCGAGTTCTGCACAGTAGTTTGAGCAGCTCGTAAGTCAGGTCGGTCACCTCCTGACGAACCCATATATGCTCCACGAGTCGATCTCGACTTGGCCGGAGGATAGAAATTTCCACTGAACATTCCCCTATCCGTCACCCAGAGACGCGCCCTGGCCCCGTCATGGGTCAGCGAGGGACTTGCATGGCAAGCCCCGTCAGCGCCTACAGATCCCACAGAGTCCGACTACTCCCAAACAGGTTGATCTGGGCCGTGCCCAGCCGAGGACGTGTCTTATGGAGCCAGGTCCAACAATGGAAGTTTCTTTAGTACACCAGGACTACCTCACATATGGTCTGCATCTGGACCCATGCCCCCACCCCTTGGGACACCTCGGTCAGAGACCATACTCCCAAGTCCCAGATACTTGTCCTCCCTTAACTATCGCGTCCACGTTGAAGGTTCTCGGCAATAAAACCAACACCTCAGGGAAAAGGTGTTGGAGTCGCAACTTCAGGGAAATTGCTGAGCTACATAGTACGTCAGGTAGCTCATTCCTGACGACCCGACAGTTGGTCCAAGGGCTCCATGAGCCTAGCCGGGAGGACTGCTGTCGCAGATGCACCGACCATTCCCCTGTTCTACCTCCAGGGACGCATCCTGCAGCCGTTGTGAGACCATCTATGGCTTGAATCCTCAAGCCCCACAGTGTGTTATACTTACGATCAGAGCTGAGTGAATGATAATAATCGTAATATTTCTCGTTCCTTCTGGTAGATCTTGCAAGAACAACTCCCGCCATACAACACAGTAGAATAAGCACCACTCTCATCATCTCAGTACCGGATCTGACAGCAAACAACAAATTTACTTTAATACATTTTACGAGGGTTGGAACTTTAATAGTGGCAACACTGCTGTAGAGACGTAATGCGACGGAACCTAATGATGTCGCTGATAGCACACGTCAGTTATATACCTACCTTACCTCAGAACGTATGGACTCTCCCTTCCCACATCATGCGCATGCGAACTGGCGAGAGGAACAGAGCCTCGTGTTAGCTGGTGCTCTAATTAAGTGTTGCCAACAATGTTTTCGAAATAAGAAACAACGGAATTGACAAATAATGAATGTGCCAGGGGTAGTACAAAACGGCAATGTCAACAAGGTCTTCAAGAGACTTGTGGGAAATCTGCATTGCCTTACAGAACGATAGATAAATGCCACCCGCTGTGCCACTGTTCTAGACAATGCAGATTCCGCGCAAAACTCTTGAAGACCTTGATGACACTGCCGTGCTGTATGACCTCTGGTGCATTTAATCTTTATCCAAGTCCGTTATTTTTGTTTCGAAAACATTGTAACGAAGATATAAGAACAGAACTTAATATATTTAATCTCTGTGAAAGAACAAAATATTATCAAAATGCTTATCTTGTGCACGTATTACGAATGAATGAACAGCGCATACCAAGAAGAATGTATAATTATAAACCAAAAGGGAGAAGAATGTTGGGAAGACCATTGAAGAGATGGAAGGACCAATTCGACCTACAATGAGGATTGGAACAATTATATAGAACAATGGCTGTTACTTTGTTGTTGTATGGAAGTGAAAATTGGATAATGAAATCAAGGGATAAAAGCAGGATACAGACTGCGGAAATGCTGTTTTTGCGTAATGTGAAAGGATGCACAAGAGCGGATAGAATAAGGAATGAAACTATACGGGAAGAATTAAATATATATATCAAATTGAAGATAAAATCAGCGAAAATAATAAGAAAATGGAGCAGAACACTTAATGAGAATGAACAACGAAAGAATACCAAAAAAAGAACTTTCTGTATAATCCCAGAGGAACAAGAGATGTTGACCGACCACATATAAGATGGACTCCACTTTTAACTTCGCCGGAACAGGCTGCATAGCCTAAACCTTGTGTAGAAGAAGATGAGATCGGAACAGGCTATTGGGCTTAATCCTTGTTGATGATGATGATGAAAACATTGTGACGACACTACATTAAACGGCAAGCTAAGATGAGGTTCTGTTCCTCTTAACAGTTCGCATGCGCGTGATGTGGGAAGGGTAAGTCCATATGTTCTGGGGTAAGGTAGGTATGTAACTGACATCTGCTATATTCTTCTTTAGCAGGTGACTACAACCTCATTGAAGTTTAGGCCTCCTCAACAATGTTTCTCAACCTGGATCTATTTTGGACACAGATCGGCCAATTTCCAATTTTCATTTCTAATATATATTTTATAACATCATCCTGTCATCTGTTTTTTGAGCGTCCAGCTGTTCTGGTGCATATTGATTTCCGTTTGTATATTCTTCTTACAAGCTTGTCTTCCTGCATTCTATTTGACATGTGTTATCAGCGACATCATTGCGTTCCATCATTTGAATATTTTGAGGTCCCATTTACGATTGCAGATTCAGTTTATGGTTCAACAGGCGTCTCTACAGCAGTGTTTCCACTATTAAAGTTCCATCCTTCGTACAAAAACAAAATAAAAATTAAACGCAATGGCACGATATGGAAAATTTTATTTTCAGTCCAGTTCTTTAATTTTAGAAAAAATGGCAATATTATTAAAACATTAACATTTTTTTATTTTAATTTGTTTCAAGTGGGGAAATTTTTCCAATGACTGTTATAGAAGTAATTACTTCTGTGTCATAAACGTTTTTTTAAAGTTGTGTTTGTATAGAAAGTCCTTGACCTAGCAGCTGACTGTTAACGTCATATCCACGTGTGTTAATCAAAGAAGTGGACGAACATTCAGTCGGTATAGGAGTGAATTGTGGTCAGCATGTCGGGTCTACCAAGCCGTTATATCTGGTTTTCTCACCTTAAACGAGCTACTTATTGTAGCAACCCAAAATTCCTCACGATGCTGAGTAGCACGGGTCCCAGTAGAATAACTATACTAATTCCGAGCTAAGTTCCAGTTGTACTGTAAAAAACTTCTATCTATCTTCGGGCTTTACAGCTGCTGCCGTCTTCCCGTGCCAAACCTCCAAAACCTACTATATTTGGCATCTTTAATGCTTAGCCCTCTTGCTTGCATAACTATCCTTATGTTTCCCTTCCATGTAACTTTGGTCTCCCTCTTTTCTTCTTTCTGGTCGATTGCCATTGATATAGTAGTTTTGGCCATCGCTCATCTTCCATTCTTAAAATATGTCCTAACTACTTTAATTCTTCTCCTCAATTCTTTCAATTATGTTTTCTTCTGCTTCCATTATGTTTCTAATTTCCTTATTTGTGACATGTTCTAATTTTGACTTTCTGGCACTTCTGCGTAAATAATCCATTTTTAGAGCTATTAGTCTATTCTTGCAGTACTTATTGATTGTTACATACCTCACTTCCATACATTGCACAACAGATTCCACCAATGTTTTACCAATTTATTTTTTGTGTCTTTCCAAATATGCTTATCCCACCATATGGAATTTAATGACGATATCATTTTGCTACTCAATTCAATTCCATGTTTTATATTCTCTTTGCCTATACCTTCAATGTTATCCGTAATTATTCCCAAATATTTATTTTGTTTCACTTGCTTTATTTAAATTCCTTCTTCCAATATTAAATTTTGTCTTTCATTGCTATTTATTACCAAATATTCTGTTTTTTGTAAATTTACCGTGAGACCCCCATCATTCATATCTGTTTTTCAAACTGTAAGCAAACTTGCATAAGGTATTAATCCGTCTATTGAGGGAACCGTGGTGCTACTTTTACCCGCCATATGACTGAATTGTGTGTGTAGCTTTCATCGATAGAAATGTTGTTCCTAGGCAATATCTTTTATTTTATTTATTTATTTATTTAGCCTGGTGGAGTTAAGGCCATGTGGCCTTCTCTTCCACTCACCAGAACAAGCATATGTTACATATGAATACAAAAATACAATAATAGCCATATAAAACAGGACAAACATATGTTACACATGAATACAAAAAAATTACAATAGTAGTCATATTAGACAGGACAAACATGTTACATATGAATACAAAAAAAAGTTACAATAATAGTTATTGAACAATTCATTATCTGTCATATTGAATAATAATGAAATTAATGTCTAATAATAGAATGAAACTAAATACAATTAAATTAAATTAATGATACAATGAATAAAAAAGGAATAACAGCTCGAATCTACTATGCATAAAAAGAAGAGAAAAAAAAACACTTACAATGAATTAATCTACGCTTTTTATACACGGCATTAGGTAAATATAACAAATCCTAAGTCTATTTTTATTAAATAATGCAAAAACGCATTATTAATTCTTAAAAAAAGTAGTATAGTGAGTTGTTTCTGTTAGTGATTTTATTTCAATTTATTTCTGAAAGATGGTAAAGTTTGGCAGTCTCTGACATAGGGTGGAAGTGAATTCCATGTTCTAGCAAGAGAAAACTGTAAAAGATTTCGAATAATAGGTAGTATGATGAGGAGGGATATAAAGGACACTGTGCTCAAGGGATCGGGTATCTAAGTTATGTGTATCAGAGAGTTTAGTGAAGCGGTGTGATAAATAATAAAGGTAAGATGTGTGTAATATGTTTATAGAGTAGGCATAGGGAATGGATGGTTCTACGATCTTGAAGACGAAGCCATGAGAATTGTTCCAGGGATGGTGGTAACGTGATCAAATCTACGTATACCACAAATAAAACGTATGCAAGAATTGTGAACACGTTGAAGTCTTTGGGTAAGAACATTATTTAGGTCAGTAAAAAAGAGTATCACAATAATCAAAATGGGGCATTGCGAGTGTTTCTACTAGCATTTTTCTTAAGAAAACGGTAAGCAATTCTTATACGATTTAATGAGTGTATTATTGAGAAGATAGTTTTTTGCAAATGTTATTTATTTGTTTATTCCAAATTAAATGTTTATCCATAAACACTCCTAGATTTTTTACTGTCTCACTATAAGGGATCTGAACCCCATTAAGTGACACATGTAATACTGCATTTGTGTTAATTGAGGATAATAGTCTCTGATGGCCCATAATGATTGCTTGTGTCTTTCTAGGATTTAATTCAAGTCCATATTTCTCTGTCCACGCCGTTAGCGAGTCAAGGTCCTCATTAATTTTGGTTACCGCGTCATTTAAAGAATATCGTATGTTACAGGAAATAAGACTGAATACAAGATAAGATGGTGCCATTTCTTATTTATTTATGACAACATACATTTATGACGTTTACACTTTTTCCATGATTTCGATAAATATCCTTTATTTGTAATTTCTTTACGATTAGAATATATGCTCCTTGCTGACTCCCCTGTAAATTCTGCTGTTTTTTCACCACATCCTCAATGGCTAATGTGGGATTTTTTATTAAACTGTTTGTAAACATTCATAAGTAATGCCACGAGTGATTTCCAAATTATCGATAAATTCACGACTCACGAAGTCAGGAGTGATTTATCTAGAGAATTTGGAAATCAAGAGTGGCATTTGTTAGGACTATTTAACAAATAAAAAATTAAGCTGTTTACTCACAAATGTTTATTTAACTATAGTATTTTAAAAATATTATATATTTAACGTAAACGGCGATGTTTGAAAACAAATGAGAAACGATTGGTACGCTTTATTTGCTTCTTTTGTTCATCACTGCAACCAGATATTATATATTGCCAAAGGAACGCAATATTGTAAGAATGCACTCTAGTGGAGAAAAAATGAAACACATCAAACTGTATATTAATTCGTTTCTGATGTCCTGTGATGTAAATATGACAATATTTTTCTGGAATGTTATTACCTGAGAAAAAATACATTTAAGAAGTGCAAACAGTGGTTTCTTTTTTTGGTTGGTATAATCAATTGCTACAAGGTTTTTATATTAACTCCCGCATGCGGTATGTGTTGACATTCATGCACTATATATACAATCTGGTAGCCGTATTTCTTAGGGAGTCAGTCACTGCAAAATAATGCTATGACCTATTCAGAATGTTAAAAAGGAGGTGCTTTCTTTATTATGATAAACTCTAGTTGGTAAATTCTAGGCGAAACACGACTGTGATTGGTGGTAAATAAAAAATCATTGAAATGTGATTGGTCATTGACTCCCATTTGGGGCATGAATTAAATAGTCAAAATAATTTGTTTCTCTCCGCTTTTTAAATGGTTTTTTTTACAGTGTTTAAGAAACAAAAGAGAAAGCGGCCATGTTGAAATCCCAATCTAACCTGCAATGCGCATGCGTAACAATAAAACAATATGTATTTAATATATTAAAATTGTAATTATGTATTTTCAGATTCTCCCATATAACCTATATATATATATATATATATATATATATATATATATACATGTGCTAGATAATATATATTTTTATTATTTTCATTTCCATTATTTGTAGTATTAGATAACTATATTTTCTTACATGCTTAAATATAAAACCATTATTTGACAAATGAAAATGCAGTCATACTTCTAGTTTGTTTGGATTACAATTTATTGGAACTTAACTCGGAAGAGGTATAGAAGATTGTCGTTTTATAAATTTTTAGTTTAACATTTTTGAAGATAAGTTGGGATGAGAAGGGTTTTTACTTTTTGAAAATTGTTTTCTTTTGTAAATACACTTTCTTAAAAATGGCGTAAAAATGTAATTATTCAGGTGAATGGACTGTTTCTTCCCCTGAGAAATATATCAATATTTCGGTAACGGAAAACAACTGCTAAACTTGTATGATGAAGCTATTAGGGTAGTCTGCAATTTATAGTGACTTTCTTGGCGCGCCCTCGGTAAGACGTGTGCCAACTCCACCCCATATTCCAAAATTATCTTTACCATCCTTATCGTTTATCCATTCCTGCCAACTATAACATAATTCTCAGCTTCATCAGGGAAAAGGGATCTTAAATCCAAAAATTGATTTTTAGAGACAGTATGGCGACTTAAAACATTATATAGTACTGGGATACTAGAAAACTTAACTCAGGAATGTACCAAAGAGAGATGAACAGACAAGCGAATGGAGATGACTTCATAACAGTGAACTACATGGTCTTTATAGGAAACCAGATATAATAAGAACAGTTAAGTCCCGTAGACTGCGATGGGCAGGACATGTTGCACGGACAGGGAATGAAATAGGGGCATGAAATCTCCTTATAGGAAAACCAGAGGGAAAGCTCCCAGTAACTAGACAAAAGAATGAGGTGGGAGAATAACATTAACAAAGCTTGGAGGGAAGTAAATTATACAGGGGATGATTGGAAAACATTAGCTCTGGAGAGAGAGATGTAAGAAGAGCGGCCATGAACCTTGGGTTCGATAAGGCCAGTGAGTTAGTTAGCTAGTTAATTATAATAAATAATGTTATGAAAGTTGTTTAATTGTATTCACAATCTGTTTCATGTGAAATCAATTATACTCTTACTAGTAAAATAAGCAAAGGACCGATTAAAGAGAAAAACGAAGATATAAGAACAGAACTTAACATATTTAATCTCTGTGAAAGAATAAAATGCTATCAAAATGCTTATCTTCAGCACGTATTACGAATGAATGAACAACGCATACCAAGAAGAATGTATAATTATAAACCAAAAGGGAGAACTGTAGGCTTTCACGGCCGGCGTCTTGATCCCTATTAGGTTCGTCTTCCGGGCATATAGTCCGTGGTCCAGTCGTTCTTCTACTCGACGTTTCGTCTACTGCTGCGGTAGACATCATCAGGAGATACTGCGTGCTCTCTGTGAACTCCTCAACAGTAGACGAAACGTCGAGTAGAAGAACGACTGGACCACGCCTATATGCCCGGAAGACGAACCTAATAGGGATCAAAAGGGGGAGAAGATTGTTGGGAAGACCATTGAAGAGATGGAAGGACCCAATTCGACCTATAATGAGATCGGAACAGGCCATTGGGCTTAATCCTTGTTGTTGATGATGACTAGTAAAATAAAATATTTCACTCCTATAGTGATTGGTAGAATTATTGTCCACATCTGTGATTAATACATGTGGATGTGATGCTAGCGGGCTACTGGTACTTTATTTTAGTAAGTCTGTATACTGATAGATGGCTGCATTTTCCATCACCCTGTTTTAAACTCTAACATAGACAATTAAGAGAAAAGAGAGATTTTGGCATCGTTTTCATATTGTGAAGGAGGTTTAGTATTGCCAACTATAACTTGGAAAATGTCCCCAAGGGAAAAAAGATGGGAAATGTATTATTCGAAATAAATAATCAGTAAATCCAGTCAACATATTTGTCTTTTACAATTCACTTCCTCTGCCCCCACATAACCTATTATACGTGACAACAAAAAATAGACTTTGTATGTACGTGGCTCGCTGTAACATGGTTGGTTTAAGGCAGTACAACCGGAAGATCTGTGGTTCGAGTCCCGATGGGATTAAGATTTTTAAACTGTCACAAATATGTTGGTTAGAATCTTGGCCCTGATGTCGTCTCAATATCTTACGGAAATTAGTATCAGAGTATATTTTGAAAAGAACTTGGCGACAGAAATGGATGGATTACGGAGAAGTAGATATGAGAATTCCAGGCTACAACATATTCGTAATACATATAGGAGATAAGAAATGGATGCACAAGAAAATGTTATCGATAGGATAACAAAGATAGCTCTACAGTGGTATGGACATGTACAACGGATGTCGGAAGACCAGTGGCCTAAACAGGTGTTGGATTGGATGGTACCAGGCAGAAGGAAGAGGGGGAGAAGTAGAAGAACATGGTATGAGGGAATATATGATGCCATGATGAAGAGGGGTATGGAAGATGGTCAATGGGAAGATAGGAATCTCTGGAAAGCAAGGGCAAACTGCTGTAAAGTAGAAAGCCTGTATTAAGTATTAAGTTAAGTAAGTATATTTGAGGGTGAAAGCGGCCGTCATCTAGAGCTACGTACCCGGCTGACATATCGTGCCAATTGTCTAGAAATTTGGGAGAATTAACCTTCTGCTGGCCTATTAAATCCTGTAATCAGATCACTTTTTTTGTACCGATAACTGACTCACTGGCTTTCCACACATCCTTATCCTTAAAAAGAATGTAAAGTACTCCCACTACAGGCCTCAGGAGGCCCTTGGGGTAGTGGGAGGTTAAGGCTCCCACTTTTTCTTGACAATCGGCACTTGATGTCAGCTGGGTTGTCAGCCCTGCGTGACGGCCGCCTTTACCCCAGAACAAGCGTCTGGTACTCATTTCAGTTAGAGGCTGAGTCGACCCCAGGGCCATAGTGCCGCCAGAAGGTTTGGGTCAGTTTAAAAATCCTGACCCCACCGGGACTTGAACCCTCGACCTTCCGGCTTGTAGCGCAGTGCCTTAACCACTACGCTACGGCGTACACCCTATCCTTAAAAAGAATGTACTTAGGAACAATTTTTAATCAATAAACGAACGGGCACTGAACTATATTTCCTTTATGGGAAACCAGACGAAAAGCAGTTATGTCGCTTATGTACTGTATATATGTCACGTGTGTGGCATGAATGGGAATGAATATAAGTATTTATGTAAACCATGAATGAACCAAGTCAATACTATTAGAACTAATCGTGTGGCATGAATGGGAATGAAAATAAGTAGTTATGTAAACCATGAATGAACCAGTCAATATATTAGAACTAATCGGTGTGGCATGAATGGGAATGAAAATAAGTATTTATGTAAAACCATGAATGAACCAAGTCAATACTATTAGAACTAATCGTGTGGCATGAATGGGAATGAAAATAAGTATTTATGTAAAACCATGAATGAACCAAGTCAATACTATTAGAACTAATCGTGTGGCATGAATGGGAATGAAAATAAGTATTTATGTAAAACCATGAATGAACCAAGTCAATACTATTAGAACTAATCGTGTGGCATGAATGGGAAGGAAAATAAGTATTTATGTAAAACCATGAATGAACCAAGTCAATACTATTAGAACTAATCGTGTGGCAATGAATGGGAATGAAAATAAGTATTTATGTAAAACCATGAATGAACCAAGTCAATACTATTAGAACTAATCGTGTGGCATGAATGGGAATGAAAATAAGTATTTATGTAAAACCATGAATGAACCAAGTCAATATTATTAGAAATAATCGTGTGGCATGAATGGGAATGAAAATAAGTATTTATGTAAAACCATGAATGAACCAAGTCAATACTATTAGAACTAATCGTGTGGCATGAATGGGAATGAAAATAAGTATTTATGTAAAACCATGAATGAACCAAGTCAATCTATTAGAACTAATCGTGTGGCTCATGAATGGGAATGAAAATAAGTATTTATGTAAAACCATGAATGAACCAAGTCAATACTATTAGAACTAATCGTGTGGCATGAATGGGAATGAAAATAAGTATTTATGTAAAACATGAATGAACCAAGTCCAATTATTAGACTAATCGTGTGGCATGAATGGGAATGAAAATAAGTATTTATGTAAAACCATGAATGAACCAAGTCAATATTATTAGACTAATCGTGTGGCATGAATGGGAATGAAAATAAGTATTTATGTAAAACCATGACTGAACCATGTCAATACTATTAGAACTAATCGTGTGGCATGAATGGGAATGAAAATAAGTATTATGTAAAACCATGAATGAACCAAGTCAATATATTATAACTAATCGTGTGGCAATGAATGGGAATGAAAATAAGTATTTATGTAAAACCACTGAATGACCAAGTCAATATTATTAGAACTAATCGTGTGGCATGAATGGGAATGAAAATAAGTATTTATGTTAAAACCATGAATGAACCAAGTCAATATTATTAGAACTAATCGTGTGTGGCATGAATGGGAATGAAAATAAGTATTTATGTAAAACCATGAATGAAACCAAGTCGAATACTATTAGAACTAATCGTTGTGGCATGAATGGGAATGAATAAGTATTATGTAAAACCATGAATGGAACCAAGTCAATACTATTAGAACTAATCGTGTGGCATGAATGGGAATGAAAATAAGTATTTATTGTAAAACCATGAATGGACCAAGTCAATATATTAGAACTAATGTGTGGCATGAATGGGAATGAAAATAATATATGTATGTAAACCATGAATGAACCAAGTCAATACTATTAGAACTAATCGTGTGGCTATGAATGGAATGAAAATAAGTATTTATGTAAAACCATGAATGAACCCAAGTCAATACTATTAGAACTAATCGTGTGGCATGAATGGGAATGAAAATAAGTATTTATGTAAAACCATGAATGAACCAAGTCATACTATTAGAACTAATCGTGTGGCATGAATGTGGAATGAAAAATAGTATTTATGTAAAAACCATGAAGACACAAGTCATACTATTCTGAACTAATCGTGTGGGCATGAATGGGAATGAAAATAATTATTTATGTAAAACCATGAATGAACCAAGTCAATACTATTAGAACTATCGTGTGGCCATGAATGGAGAATGAAAATAATATTTATTTAAAACCATGAATGAACCAAGTCAATACTATTAAGAACTATCGTGTGGCATGAATGGGAATGAAAATAAGTTTATGTAAAACCATGAATGAACCAAGTCAATACTATTAAACTAATCGTGTGGCATGAATGGGAATGAAAATAAGTATTTATGTAAAACCATGAATGACACCAAGTCAATATATTTAGAAATAATCGTGTGGCCATGAATGGGATGAAAATAAGTATTTATGTAAAACCATGAATGAACCAAGTCAATACTATTAGAACTAATCGTGTGGCTTGAATGGGAATGCAAATAATTATTTATGTAAACCATGAATGAACCAATCAATACTATTAGAACTAATCGTGTGGGCATGAATGGGAATTGAAAATAAGTATTTATGTAAAACCATGAATGAACCAATTCAATACTATTAGAACTAATCGTGTTGCATGAATGGGAATGAAAATAAGTATTTATGTAAACCATGAATGAACCAAGTCAATATTATTAGAACTAATCGTGTGTGGCATGAATGGGAATGAAAATAATTTATGTAAAACCATGAATTGAACCAAGTCAATTACTATTAGAACTAATCGTGTGGCATGAATGGAAATGAAAATAAGTATTTATGTAAAACCATGAATGAAACCAAGTCAATACTATTGAACTAATCGTGTGGCATGAATGGGAATGAAAATAAGTATTTATGTAAAACCATGAATGAAACCAATTCAATACTATTAGAACTAATCGGTGTGGCATGAATGGGGAATGAAAATAAGTTTTTTGTAAAACCATGAATGACCAAGTCAATACTATTAGAAGTTAATCGTTGTGCGATGAATGGGAATGAAAATAAGTATTTATGTAAAACCATGAAGAACCAAGTCAATATTATTAGAATCTATGTGTGGGATGAATGGGGAATGAAAATAAGTATTTATGTAAACCCATGAATGAACCAAGTCATACTTATAGACTAATCGTGTGGCAATGAATGGGAATGAAAATAAGTATTTAGTAAAACCATGAATGAACCAAGTCAATACTATTAGAACTAATCGTGTGGCATGAATGGGAATGAAAATAAGTATTTATGTAAAACCATGAATGAACCAAGTCAATACTATTAGACTCATCGTGTGGCATGAATGGGAATGAAAATTAAGTATTTATGTAAACCATGATGAACCAAGTCAATATTATTAGAAATAATTGTGTGGCATGAATGGGAATGGAAACATAAGTATTTATGTAAAACCATGAATTGAACCAAGTCAATACTATTAGAACTAATCGTGTGGCATGAATTGGGATGAAAATAATATTTATGTAAAACCATGAATAAACAAGTCAATACTTTTAGAACTAATCGTGTGGCATGAATGGGAATGAAAATAAGTATTTATGTAAAACCATGAATGAACCAAGTCAATACTATTAGAACTAATCGTGTGGCATGAATGGGAATGAAATAAGTATTTATGTAAAACCATGAATGAACCAAGTCAATACTATTAGAACTAATCGTGTGGCTGAATGGGAATGAAAATAAGTATTTATGTAAAACAGAATGAACCAAGTCATACTAAGAACTATCGTGTGGCATGAATGGGAATGAAAATAATATTTTGTAAACCAGAATGAACCAAGTCAATATATTAGACATCGTGTGGCATGAATGGGAATGAAATACGTGTTTATGTAAACCATGATGAACCAAGTCAATATATTAGAATAATCGTGTGGCATGAATGGGACGTAAATAGTATTTATTTAAACCATGATGACCAAGTAATACATTAGAACTAATCGTGGGCATGAAGGGAATGAAAATAAGTTATGTAAAACCATGATGAACCAATATTTTTTAATATTAGAATCCTCTGTGGGAAGATTGGGATGAAAATAAGTATTATGTAAAACCATGAATGAACCAAGTCATAGATTAGAAATATCGTGTGGCATGAATGGGTTGAAAATAAGTATTTATGTAAAACCATGAATGACCAAGTCAATATTAGAACTAATCGTGTGGCTGAATGGGAAGGAATAAGTAATTTTATGTAAACCGTGAATGACCAAGTCAATACTATTAGAACTAACGTGTGGCTGAATGGATGAAAATAGTATTTATGTAAAACCATGAATGAACAAGCAATACTTTAGACATATGTGTGGCATGAATGGGATGAAAATAGTATTTTTAAAACAGATTGAACCAGTCAATATATTCGAACTACTCGTTGGCATGAATGGGAATGCAAATAGTTTTATGTAATACCATGCATGAACCAGTCAATATTATAGAACTAATCGTGTGCTGAATGGGAATGAACATAATTTTTTATGTAATACCATGAATGACCACGTCAATATTATAGAATAATCGTGTGGCATGAATGGGATGAACTAGTATTTATGTAAAACCATGCATGAACCCAGTCAATATTATTAAACTAATTTGTGTGGGCATGAATGGGAATGAAAATAGTATTTATTAAAACCATGAATTAACCAAGTCAATATCTTCGAACTAATGTGTGTGGATGAATGTGAATAAAATAAGTATTTATGTAAAACCATGATGACCCAAGTCAATACATTCGAACTAATGTGTGGCATGAATGGGAATGAAATAAGTATTTTTATGTAAAACCATGAATGACCCAAGTCAATTGTTATTAGAACTAATCGTGTGGGCATGAATGGGAAATGACACAATAAGTATTTATGAAAACCATGAATGACCCAATGAACCAGTCAATATTATTAGGGGAAATAGAACTAATCGTGTGGACTATGAATGGGAATGAAAAATTAAGTATTATGTAAAACTATGAATGAAATCTGAACACCAAGTCTAAGTCAATAATTAGAACTAATCGTTGTGGTGTTGTGTGCATGAATGGGAATGAAAATAAGTATGTATGAAAACCAATGAATGAACCAAGTCAATATTATTAGAATAATCGTGTGCGCATGAATGGGAATGAAAATAAGTATTATGGAAACCCATGAATGAACCACGTCAATATAGCTAGAACTAATCGGGTGGGCCATGAATGGGAAGACAATAAGGATTTAGGTAAAACCAATGAATGAGAAAAGTCAAGGCTATACTATTAGAAATAATGTGTGGCCTGATGCGGGAATGTGGAAACTAGTATTTATGTAAAAACCATGAATGAACCCAAGTCAATATATAGAACAATCGTTTGGCAGAATGGAATGAAATAAGTAATTATGGAAAACCATGAATGAACCAAGTCAATATTATTAGAGAATAATCGTGTGGCATGAAGGGAATGAAAAAGTATAGATGTAAAACCGATGAATGAACCAAGTCAATACTATTAGACCTAATCGGGGCATGACATGGGAAAATGAGAAAATACAGTAGTTATGTAATAAAACCCATGAAGGACAACAAGTCAATACTATTAGAACTAATCGTGGGGCAGGAATGGCGAATGAAAATAAGTATTTATGATAAAACAGTGAATGAACCAAGTCAATCTTAGAACTAATCGCGGTGGCTGGATGATGGGAATTGAGAATAAGTATGTATGTAAAACCATGAATGGAAACAAGTCTAATATATTAGAAATAATCGTGTGGCATGAATGGGAATGAAACTAAGTATTTATGTAAAACAGGAATGAACCACGTCAATAATTTTAGAAATAATCGTGTGGCCCTGAATGGGAATGAAAATACGTCATTTATGTAAAAAAAGGATATGAATCACACCCACACAAGTCAATTTCAGATTAGAACTAAGCGGGATTGGCAGATGAATGGCGAATGAAAATAAGATTTCTGTAAAAACATGGATGGAATGAACCAATTCAATAGATTAGAATCCTAATAGCGCTGTGGTCGAAGTCGTCGGAATGAAAATAAGTATTTTAGGTGACACACCCAAGGACTGAACCAAGTCCATACGATTAGAACTAATCGTATGGGACATGACATGGGAATGAAAATAAGTATGTATGTAAACATGAGAATGAACCAAGTCAATACTATTAGAACTAATGTGTCCGTGGCATGAATGGGAATGAAATAAGTAT
This sequence comes from Diploptera punctata, assembly GCA_030220185.1. Classification (NCBI taxonomy): domain Eukaryota; kingdom Metazoa; phylum Arthropoda; class Insecta; order Blattodea; family Blaberidae; genus Diploptera; species Diploptera punctata. The sequence continues at coordinate 45,848 of JASPKZ010000282.1, forward strand.
TATGAAACTATGAAATGACACAAGGCAATCCTATTAGAACTATCGTCTGTGGCCTATTGAGCAATGGGAATGAAAATAAGTATTATGTTCAAACGCATGAATGAACCAGTCAATACTATTAGAATAATGTGTGGCATGAATGGGAATGAAAATAATATTATGTAAAACATGAATGAACCAAGTCAATATTATTAGAATCAATTCGTGTGGCATGAATGGGGAAGAAAATAAGGTATTATGTCAAACCATGAAGACCAAGTTAAATATATAGACTCAATGTGTGGCATGAATTGGCGAATGACAAAAGTATTTATGTAAAACCAATGATAGGAACCAAGTCAATATGATTAGACACAATAGGTCTGTGCGAACGCTAGGGAATGAAAAATAAGTTTAGTAAAAAACAGAATGATCCAAAGTCAAATTATTAGAGAATAAATGGTCAGTTGCAATTGTGCATGAATGGGAATGAAAATCACGTATTTATGAAAACCATGACATGAACCAAGTCAATATTATAGAAATAATCCGTGTGGCAGAAGGGGAAGAAAATAAGTATTATGCTAAAACCATGACTGAACATAGTCATACTATTAGAAACTAATGTGTCTGTGGCATGAATGCGGAATGAAAATAAGTATTAGGAAACCATGAAATGAACCCCCAAGTCAATACTATTAGAAATAATGTTGTGGATGAATCGGAATGAAAATCAAGTAATTTATGTGAAACATGAAGGAACCAAGTAATATTATAGAATAATCGTGATGGATGAGATGGGAATGACAAATAAGCTAGTTATTGCTATAAACTATGAATGACCAGTCATACGATTAGAACTAATAGGTGTTGCATGAATGGGAATGAAAAATAAGTATTTATGTAACACCACTGAATGAAACAAGTCAATACTATTAGAACTAATCGTGTGGCATGAATGGAATGAAAATAAGTATTATGTAAAACTAGAGTATAACACGTCAATATTATTAGAATAACGCTATGTGGCATTGGCTAGGAAGGAGGAATGGAAATGAAAATAAGTATTATGTAAAAACCATGATGAAAGGACCAAGTCAATTTATTAGAACTAATCGTGGGCCAGAATGCGGAATGAAAAAATATTTATGTAAACCCCCTTAATGAATGAACAAAGTCAATACATTAGAAACTACAATCGTTGTTTGTGGATGAATGGGAATGAAAATAATATTAGTAAAACCCCAGGGAACTAAGTCAATATTATTAGAAATAATAGTGTGGCAATGAATGGGAATGATAATAAGTCTTATGTAAAACACCCTCATCGATAATGAACCACAGTCCAATACTAGTAGAAACTAATCGGTGGATATGAATGGGAATGAAAATGAATATGAAAATAAGTCTTTATGTAAAACCTATGAATGAACCAAGTACAATACTATTAGAACACCGTTGGCCTGAAGGTGAAGAAAAATAAGCTATTTAGGTAAACATGAAATGAACCAAGAAATACTAGAGAATAATCGTGTGGCATGAAGGAGGAATGAAAATACGTATTTATGTAAAACAACTGAATGAACCAAGCTTCAAATATATTAGAATAATAGTGTCGGAATCGAATGGGAATGAAAATAAGGATTTATGTAAAACCATGAATGAACAGTCAATACTATTAGCAACTAATCGAAGTGGATTGTGGCAGAAGGAATGACCCATAAGTATTTATGTAAAACCATGATGAACCACAGTCAATATTATTAGAAATATCGCTCGCTTGTTGGCCATGAATGGGAATAAGAAGAAAATAAGTATTATGTAAAACCATGAATGAACCAAGTCAATACTATTAGACTAATCGTGTGGCTTATGAATGGGATATGAAAATAAGTATTATGTAAAACCATGAATAACCAAGGCAATACTATTACGAACTAATCGTGTTTTTGGCGATGAATGGGAATGAAAATAAGTATTTAGCTTAAAACCCATGAATGAAACCAAGTCAATACTCTTAGAACTAATCGTGTGGCCTTCCGAATGGGACATGAAAATAAGTATTTATGTAAAAACCCATTGTATCATTATGAACCTAAGTCATACTCTTCAGCAACTAATCGTGTGGAAGGAAGGACATGACAATAAAGTAGTATTTATGTACTAAACCATGAAATGAACCACGTCAATACTAGTAGAACTAATCGTGTGGCAATGACTCAGGAATGGGAATGAAAATAAGTATTTAGAAAACATGAAGTTGGTGAACCAAGTCAATAGTCTTAGAAATAATCGTCGTGGATGAATGGGAATGAAAAAATAAGTATTTAGGTACACCATGAATGAACCAAGTCAAACTATAGAACTAAATAGTGTGGCATGATGTGGCATGTGGCATGAATGGGAATGATGAAAATAAGTTATTTATGTAAAAAACGATGAATGAAACCCAAGTCAATACTATTAGAATAATCGCTGTGGCAATGAAGACGGAATGAAAATGAAGTATTTATGTCATAAAACCATGAATGAACCAAAGTCAATACTATGAGAACTAATAGTGTGGCATTGAATGGGAATGAAACTAAGTATGTATGTTAAAAACCATGAATGAAACCAAGTCAATACTATAAACTATCGTGTGGCATGAAGGGGAATGAAAATACGATTTATGTAAACCCATGAATGAACCAAGTCAATACTATTAGAACTAATTGGTGTGGCAGAATGGGAATGAAAATAAGTTTTATGTAAAACACGCAATGAACCAAGTCAATATATTAGAAGTATCGTGTGGCTATGAATTGGGAAGGAAAATATCAGTTATATGTACAACCATGAAGGAACAAAGTCAATACTATCTAGAACTAATCGTGGTTTGTGGATGAATGGGAATGAAAATAAGTACTTAGTCAAAACTATGAATGAACCACAGCATTTATTGAATAATGTGGTGGCTGAATGGGAAAATGAAAATAAGTATTTATGTAAAACCAGGAATGAACCCAGTCTTTACATACGATTAGAACTAATCGTGTGGACTGAAGGGAATG
>JASPKZ010000283.1:0-20970 GCA_030220185.1 Diploptera punctata
TTTTTTGCATTATACATCTCATACACAGCCCCTAGCAGTATGTTTGCCAGTTTTTTTTGAATTTCCAAAATTGTTTACATTTTTGTGAAAACACTAAGACTGATAACCTTGGAAAACTCATTTTGAAATCTGGGATTTAGACCGACTTTTTTTTGCATTATAAAATCCCCCGGACACAGTCCCTAGATAGTCTTTTTTTGCAGTTTTGGAATTTTAAAATTTTTAATTTTTTGGGAAAACAGTAAGACTATAACCTTGGAAAACTCAATTTTGAAATTTTGGGTATAGACCGCGAATTTTTTGCCATTATAACATCCCGGATCCAGTCCCTAGAATAGTATTTTTGCATTTTTTTAATTTTCGCAAATTTTTTACATTTTTTGGGAAAACAGTATGTCGATATCCTTGGAAACTCTATTTTCAAATTTTTGGATTAGACCGGAATTTTTTGCATTATAAATCCCGGACACAGTCCCAGACAGTATTTTTGCAGTTTTTGAATTTTCGAAAATTTTGACATTTTTTGGGAAAACAGTAAGACTATAATCTTGGAAAACTCAATTTTGAAATTTTGGATTTAGACCGGATTTTTTGCATTATAAATCACGGACACAGTCCCTAGATAGTATTTTTGCAGTTTTTGAATTTTCGAAAATTTTGACATTTTTTGGGAAAACAGTAAGGCATATAACCTTGGAAAACACGATTTTGAAATTTTGGATTTAGACCGGATTTTTTGCATTATAAATCCCGGACACAGTCCCTAGATAGTATTTTTGTAGTTTTTGAATTTTGAAAATATTGACATTTTTTGGGAAACACTAAGACTATAACCTATGAAACTCAATTTTGAAATTTTGGGATTAGACCGGATTTTTGCATTATTAATCCCGGACACAGTCCCTAGATAGTATTTTGCAGTTATTGAATTTTCGAAAATTTTGACATATTTTTTTGGGAAAACCGTAAGGCTATATATAACCTGGAAAACACGTTCTTCAAATTGTCGATTTAGACGGATTTTTTGTCATTATATATCCCGACAAACAGTCATTAGATAGTATTTTTGCAGTTTTTATTTTTCAAAATGTTGACCATTTTTTTTGGAAGCACAGGACTATAACCTTGGAAAACTCAATTTTGAAATTTTTGGATTTAGCTCGGATTTTTTTGCATTAAAAACCCCGGACACAGTCCCTAGATAGTATTTTTGCAGTTTTTGAATTTTCGAAATATCTTGACATTTTTTTGGGAAAACAGTAAGACTATAACACTTGGAAAACTCAATTTTGAAATTTTGGATTTAGATTCGGATTTTTTTGCATTATTAAATCCCGGACACAGTCCCCAGATAGTAATTTTTACAGTTTTTCAATTTTGAAAATTTTGACATTTTTTTGGGAAAACATAAGGCTATAACTTGGAAAACTCAATTTGAAATTTTGGATTTAGACGCGGATTTTTTGCATTATAAATCCCGGACACAGTCCCCTAGATAGGTTTTTGAATTTTTGAGTTTTTTAATTTTCGAAAATTTTTTACTATTTTTTGGAAAACTCAATTTGCAAATTTTGGGATTTAGATAGGGTTTTTGCATTATATATCCCGGACACAGGTCATTAGATAGTATTTTTGCAGTTTTTGAATTTTCGAAAATGTTGACATTTTTTGGAAAAACAGTAAGACTATAACACTTGGAAAACTTCAATTCTGAAATTTTGGATTTAGACCGGATTTTTTGCATTATTAATCCCGGACACAGCTCCTTAGATAGTATTTTTGGTCAGTTTTTTCAATTTTCAAAAATTTTGACATTTTTTTTGGGAAAACACTAAGACTATAACCTTGGAAAACTCAATTTTGAAATTTTGGATTTAGACCGGACTTTTTTGCATTACAAAACCCGGACACAGTCGCTAGGATAGTATTTTTGCAGTTTTTGAATTTTCGAAAATTTTGAATTTTTTGGGAAAACAGTAAGGACTATAACCTTGGAAACTCAATTTTCAAATTTTGGATTTAGACCTGATTTTATGCATTAATAAATACGGACCCAGTCCCTAGATAGTATTTTTGCAGTTTTTTGAATTTTCGAAAATTTTGACATTTTTTGGAAAACAGTAAGCTACTATAACCTTGGAAACACGTTTTTCAAATTTTGGATTTAGACCGTATTTTAGTATGTATATATGCGCCGGACACAGTCCCTAGATAGTATTTTTTGCAGTTTTTCGAATTTTCAAAATTTTGACATTTTTTTGGGAAACACTAAGACTGTAACCTTGGAAAACTCAATTTTGAAATTTTGGATTTAGACCGGATTTTTTTGCATTTTATCCCCGGACACCAGTCCCCGATAGTATTTTTGCAGTTTTTGAATTTTTGAAAAATTTGACATTTTTTGGGAAACACTGAGACTATAACCTTGGAAAACTCAATTTTGAAATTTTGGATTTAGACCGGATTTTTTGCATTATATATCCCGGACACAGTCCCCAGATAGTTTTTTTTGCAGTTTTTTGAATTTTGAAAATTTTGACATTTTTTGGGAAAACAACTAAGACATAACCTTGGAAAACTCAATTTTGAAATCTTGGATTTAGACCGGACTTTTTGCATTATAAATCCCGACTAACAGTCCCTAGATAGTATTTTTTTGCAGTTTTTTGAATTTTCGAAAATTTTTACATTTTTGTGGAAACAGTAAGACTATCAACCTTGGAAAACTCAATTTTTTGAAATTTTGGATTTAGACCGGACTTTTTTGCATTATCAAATCCCGGACACCCAGTCCCTAGATAGTATTTTTGCAGTTTTTGAATTTTCGAAAATTTTTACATTTTTGGGAAAACAGTAGAGACTATAACCTTGGAAAACTCCAATTTTGAAATTTTGGATTTTAGATCCGGATTTTTTGCATGATAAACCCCCGGACACAGTCCCTAGATAGTATTTTTGCAGTTTTTAATTTTCGAAATTTTTTTACATTTTTTGGGAAAACAGTATGTCGATATCCTTGGAAAACTCTATTTATCAAATTTTGAGATTTAGACCGGATGTGTGTTTATGCATGATATATAATCCCGGACCATCAGTTCCTAGATAGTATTTTGTAGCAGCTTTTTGAATTTTCGAACATTTTTACATTTTTTGGGAAAACACAGTAAGACTATAATCTTGGAAGACTCAATTTTGAAATTTTGGACTTAGGCCGGATTTTTTGCATTATAAATCACGAACACAGTCCCTAGATAGTATTTTTGCAGTTTTTGAATTTTTGAAAATTTTGACATTTTTTGGGAAAACAGTAAGGCTATAACCTTGGAAAACTCAATTTTGAAATTTTGGATTTGGACCGGATTTTTTGCATTATAAATCCGGACACAGTCCCTAGATAGTATTTTTGCAGTTTTTGAATTTTTGAAAATATTGACATTTTTTGGGAAAACAGTAAGACTATAACCTTGGAAAACTCAATTTTGAAATTTTGGATTTAGACCGGATTTTTTGCATTATTAATCCCGGACACAGTCCCTAGATAGTATTTTTGCAGTTATTGAATTTTCGAAAATTTTGACATTTTTTGGGAAAACCGTAAGGCTATTTATAACCTTGGAACACGTTATTTCAAATTGTTGATTTAGACCGGATTTTTTGCATTATATATCCCGGACACAGTCATTAGATAGTATTTTTGCAGTTTTTGAATTTTCAAAAATGTTGACATTTTTTGGGAAAGCACTAAGACTATAACCTTGGAAAACTCAATTTTGAAATTTTGGATTTAGATCGGTTTTTTTGCATTATAAACCCCGGACACGGTCCCTAGATAGTATTTTTGCAGTTTTTCAATTTTTGAAAATCTTGATATTTTTTGTGAAAACAGTAAGACTATAACCTTGGAAAACTCAATTTTGAAATTTTGGATTTAGACCGGATTTTTTGCATTTTAAATCCCGGACACAGTCCCCAGATAGTATTTTTGCAGTTTTTCAATTTTTGAAAATTTTGACATTTTTTGGGAAAACAGTAAGGCTATAACCTTGGAAAACTCCAATTTTTGAAATTTTGGATTTAGACCGGATTTTTTGCATTATAAATCCCGGACACAGTCCCTAGATAGTATTTTTGCAGTTTTTTAATTTTCGAAAATTTTTACATTTTTTTGGAAAACTCAATTTTCAAATTTTGGATTTAGATAGGGTTTTTTTGCATTATAAATCCCGGACAAGGTCCCTAGATAGTATTTTTGCAGTTTTTGAATTTCGAAAATTTTGACATTTTTTGTAAAACAGTAAGACTATAACCTAGGAAAATTCCATTTTGATATTTTAGGATTTAGACCGGATTTTTTTGCAATATGTATCCCCGACACAGATCATTGATAGTATTCTTGCAGTTTTTGAATTTTCGAAAATGTTGACATTTTTGGGAAAACAGGACTATAACCTTGGAAAACTCAATTTTGAAATTTTGGATTTAGACCGGAATTTTTGCATTATTATTACCCGGACACAGTCCCTAGATAGTATTTTTGCAGTTTTTTCAATATTAAAAAATTTTGACATTTTTTGGGAAAACAGTAAGACTATAACCTTGGAAAACTCAATTTTGAAATTTTGGATTTAGACCCGATTTTTTTGCATTATACATCTCATACACAGTCCCTAGATAGTATATTTGCAGTTTTTGAATTTGGAAAATGTTGACATTTTTTGGGAAAACAGTAAGACTATAACCTTGGAAAACTCAATTTTGAAATTTTGGATTTAGACCGGATTTTTTGCATTATAAATCCCGGACACAGTCCCTAGATAGTATTTTTGCAGTTTTTCAATTTTCAAGAAATTTGACATTTTTTGGGAAAACACTAAGACTAACCTTGGAAAACTCAATTTTGAAATTTTGGATTTAGACCGGATTTTTTGCATTATACATCTCATGCACAGTCCCTAGATAGTATTTTTGAAGTTTTTGAATTAAAAAAAATTTTTACATTTTTTGGGAAAACACTGAGACTATAACCTTGGAAAACTCAATTTTGAAATTTTGGATTTAGACCGGACTTTTTGCATTATAAATCCCGGACACAGTCCCTAGATAGTATTTTTGCAGTTTTTGAATTTTCGAAATGTTTTAATTTTTTGGGAAAACAGTAAGACTATAACCTTGGAACACTGGATTTTGAAATTTTGGATGTTAGACCGGATTTTTTGCATTATAAATCCCCCCCCACCCAGTCCCTAGATAGTATTTTTGCAGTTTTTGAATTTTCGAAAATTTTGACATTTTTTGGGAAAACAGTAAGACTATAAGTTTGGAAGACTCAATTTTCAAATTTTGGATTTAGACCGGATTTTTTGCATTAATAATCCCGGACACAGTCCCTAGATAGTATTTTTGCAGTTATTGAATTTTCGAAAATTTTGACATTTTTTGGGAAAACAGTAAGGCTATATATAACCTTGGAAAACACGTTTTTCAAATTTTCGATTTAGACCGGATTTTTTGCATTATATATCCCGGACACAGTCATTAGATAGTATTTTTGCAGTTTTTGAATTTTCAAAAATTTTGACATTTTTTGGGAATACACTAAGACCTTGGAAAACTCAATTCTGAAATTTTGGATTTAGATTGGGTTTTTTGCATTATAAACCCCGGACACGGTCCCTAGATAGTATTTTTGCAGTTTTTCAATTTTTGAAAATTTTGATATTTTTTGTGAAAACAGTGAGACTATAACCTTGGAAAACTCAATTTTGAAATTTTGGATTTAGACCGGATTTTTTGCATTATAAATCCTGGACACAGTCTCCAGATAGTATTTTTGCAGTTTTTCAATTTTTTAAAAAATTTTGACATTTTTTGGGAAAACAGTAAGACTATAACCTTGGAAAACTCAATTTTGAAATTTTGGATTTAGACCGGATTTTTTGCATTATAAATCCCGGACACAGTCCCTAGATAGTATTTTGCAGTTTTTGAATTTTCGAATATTTTTTAACATTTTTTGGGAAAACACTAAGACTTGGAAAACTCATTTTGAATTTTGGATTAGATCGGTTTTTTTGCATTATAAACACCGGACACAGTCCCTAGATAGTATTTTTGCAGTTTTTGAATTTTCGAAAATTTTGATATTCTTTGTGAAAACAGTAAGACTATAACCTTGGAAAACTCAATTTTCAAATTTTGGATTTAGACCGGATTTTTTGCATTATAAATCCCGGACACAGTCCCTAGATAGTATTTTTGCAGTTTTTGAATTTTCGATAATTTTTAATTTTTTGGGAAAACAGTAAGACTATAACCTTGGAAAACTGAATTTTGAAATTTTGGATTTAGACCGGATTTTTTGCATTATGAATCCCGGACCCAGTCCCTAGATAGTATTTTTGCAGTTTTTGAATTTTCGAAGTCCCGCGCCGTAGCCGAGCGGTTAAGGTAGGAAGCCTTGGCGCAGAGCTACGGGACTTGCGCTGGTTCGAGTCTCCATGGGGGAAGAAATTTTCTCATGGTATTTCGACCAGTATGGGACCGGTGCCCTCGCAGCATCGTAAGGCAATTGGATAGCTACAATAAGTAGCGGCTCCAGGTTGAGGAACCAGCTATAACGGCTGGGGGACTCGACATTCTAACCACATGTCACCCCTACACTGGCTGTTGATCATCTGCCTCTGTGATTGACACATGTGGATGTGAATGGCCAGCAGCCGGCTGGTAAAAGGGCAACCGCTGAAAAGTGGAAAGACCCTCAATCGGAATCGGAATTTTCGAAAATTTTTACATTTTTTGGGAAAACAGTAAGACTATAACCTTGGAAATCTCAATTTTGAAATTTTGGATTTAGATCGGATGTTTTTCGCATGATAAACCGCGGACAAGGTCCCTAGATAGTATTTTTGCAGTTTTTTAATTTTTGACAATTTTGACATTTTTTGGGAAAACAGTAAGTCTATAACCTTGGAAAACTCTATTTTCAAATTTTGGATTTAGACCGGATTTTTTGCATTATATATCCCGGACACAGTCCCTAGATAGTAATTTTGCAGTTTTTGAATTTTCGAAAATATTTACATTTTTTGGGAAAACACTAAGACTATAACCTTGGAAAACTCAATTTTGAAATTTTGGATTTAGACCGGATTTTTTGCATTATAAACCCGGACACAGTCCCTAGATAGTATTTTTGCAGTTTTTGAATTTTCGAAAATTTTGACATTTTTTGGGAAAACAGTAAGACTATAACCTTGGAAAACTCAATTTTGAAATTTTGGATTTAGACCGGATTTTTTGCATTATAAATCCCGGACACAGTCCCTAGATAGTATTTTTGCAGTTTTTGAATTTTCGAAAATTTTGACATTTTTTGGAAAACAGTAAGACTATAACCTTGGAAAACTCAATTTTGAAATTTTGGATTTAGACCGGATTTTTTGCATTATATATCCCGGACACAGTCATTAGATAGTATTTTTGCAGTTTTTGAATTTTCGAAAATTTTGACATTTTTTGGGAAAACAGTAAGACTATAACCTTGGAAAACTCAATTTTGAAATTTTGGATTTAGACCGGATTTTTTGCATTATAAATCCCGGACACAGTCCCTAGATAGTATTTTTGCAGTTTTTCAATTTTTGAAAATTTTGACATTTTTTGGGAAAACACTAAGACTATAACCTTGGAAAACTCAATTTTGAAATTTTGGATTTAGACCGGATTTTTTGCATTATACATCTCATACACAGTCCCTAGATAGTATTTTTGCAGTTTTTGAATTTTCAAAATTGTTTACATTTTTTGGGAAAACACTAAGACTATAACCTTGGAAAACTCAATTTTGAAATTTTGGATTTAGACCGGACTTTTTGCATTATAAACCCGGACACAGTCCCTAGATAGTATTTTTGCAGTTTTTGAATTTTCGAAAATTTTTAATTTTTTGGGAAAACAGTAAGACTATAACCTTGGAAAACTCAATTTTGAAATTTTGGATTTAGACCGGATTTTTTGCATTATAAATACCGGACACAGTCCCTAGATAGTATTTTTGCAGTTTTTGAATTTTCGAAAATTTTGACATTTTTTGGGAAAACAGTAAGTCTATATCCTTGGAAAACTCGATTTTCAAATTTTGGATTTAGACCGGATTTTTTGCATTATATATCCCGGACACAGTCATTAGATAGTATTTTTGCAGTTTTTGAATTTTCGAAAATTTTGACATTTTTTGGGAAAACAGTAAGACTGTAACCTTGGAAAACTCAATTTTGAAATTTTGGATTTAGACCGGATTTTTTGCATTATAAATCCCGGACACAGTCCCTAGATAGTATTTTTGCAGTTTTTGAATTTTCGAAAATTTTGACATTTTTTGGGAAAAACAGTAAGGCTATAACCTTGGAAAACTCAATTTTGAAATTTTGGATTTAGACCGGATTTTTTGCATTATAAATCCCGGACACAGTCCCTAGATAGTATTTTTGCAGTTTTTGAATTTTTGAAAATTTTGACATTTTTTGTGAAAACAGTAAGACTATAACCTTGGAAAACTCAATTTTGAAATTTTGGATTTAGACCGGATTTTTTGCATTATAAATCCCGGACACAGTCCCTAGATAGTATTTTTGCAGTTTTTGAATTTTCGAAAATTTTGACATTTTTTGGGAAAACAGTAAGACTATAACCTTGGAAAACTCAATTTTGAAATTTTGGATTTAGACCGGATTTTTTGCATTATAAATCCCGGACCCAGTCCCTAGATAGTATTTTTGCAGTTTTTGAATTTTCGAAAATTTTGACATTTTTTGGGAAAACAGTATGACTATAACCTTGGAAAACTCAATTTTGAAATTTTGGATTTAGACCGGATTTTTTGCATTATAAATCCCGGACACAGTCCTAGATAGTATTTTTGCAGTTTTTGAATTTTCGAAAATTTTGACATTTTTTGGGAAAACACTAAGACTATAACCTTGGAAAACTCAATTTTGAAATTTTGGATTTAGACCGGATTTTTTGCATTATAAATCCCGAACACAGTCCCTAGATAGTATTTTTGCAGTTTTTGAATTTTAAAAAAATTTGACATTTTTTGGGAAAACAGTAAGGCTATAACCTTGGAAAACTCAATTTTGAAATTTTGGATTTGGACCGGATTTTTTGCATTATAAATCCCGGACACAGTCCCTAGATAGTATTTTTGTAGTTTTTGAATTTTCGAAAATTTTGACATTTTTTGGGAAAACAGTAAGACTATAACCTTGGAAAACTCAATTTTGAAATTTTGGATTTAGACCGGATTTTTTGCATTATTAATCCCGGACACAGTCCCTAGATAGTATTTTTGCAGTTATTGAATTTTCGAAAATTTTGACATTTTTTGGGAAAACCGTAAGGCTATATATAACCTTGGAAAACACGTTCTTCAAATTGTCGATTTAGACCGGATTTTTTGCATTATATATCCCGGACACAGTCATTAGATAGTATTTTTGCAGTTTTTGAATTTTCAAAAATTTTGACATTTTTTGGGAAACACTAAGACTATAACCTTGGAAAACTCAATTTTGAAATTTTGGATTTAGACCGGATTTTTTGCATTATAAATCCCGGACACAGTCCCTAGATAGTATTTTTGCAGTTTTTGAATTTTCGAAAATTTTGACATTTTTTGTGAAAACAGTAAGACTATAACCTTGGAAAACTCAATTTTGAAATTTTGGATTTAGACCGGATTTTTTGCATTATAAATCCCGGACACAGTCCCTAGATAGTATTTTTGCAGTTTTTCAATTTTCAAAAATTTTGACATTTTTTGGGAAAACAGTAAGACTATAACCTTGGAAAACTCAATTTTGAAATTTTGGATTTAGACCGGATTTTTTGCATTATAAATCCCGGACACAGTCCCTAGATAGTATTTTTGCAGTTTTTGAATTTTCGAAAATTTTTACATTTTTTTGGAAAACTCAATTTTCAAATTTTGGATTTAGATAGGGTTTTTTGCATTATAAACCCCGGACAAGGTCCCTAGATAGTATTTTTGCAGTTTTTGAATTTTCGAAAATTTTGACTTTTTTGTAAAAACAGTAAGACTATAACCTAGGAAAACTCAATTTTGAAATTTTGGATTTAGACCGGATTTTTTGCATTATATATCCCCGACACAGTCATTAGATAGTATTTTTGCAGTTTTTGAATTTTCGAAAATTTTGACATTTTTTGGGAAAACAGACTATAACCTTGGAAAACTCAATTTTGAAATTTTGGATTTAGACCGGAATTTTTGCATTATAAATCCCGGACACAGTCCCTAGATAGTATTTTTGCAGTTTTTGAATATTTCGAAAATTTTGACATTTTTTGGGAAAACAGTAAGACTATAACCTTGGAAAACTCAATTTTGAAATTTTGGATTTAGACCGGATTTTTTGCATTATAAATCCCGGACACAGTCCCTAGATAGTATTTTTGCAGTTTTTGAATTTTCGAAAATGTTGACATTTTTTGGGAAAACAGTAAGACTATAACCTTGGAAAACTCAATTTTGAAATTTTGGATTTAGACCGGATTTTTTGCATTATAAATCCCGGACACAGTCCCTAGATAGTATTTTTGCAGTTTTTGAATTTTCGAAAATTTTGACATTTTTTGGGAAAACAGTAAGACTAACCTTGGAAAACTCAATTTTGAAATTTTGGATTTAGACCGGATTTTTTGCATTATAAATCCCGGACACAGTCCCTAGATAGTATTTTTGCAGTTTTTGAATTTTCGAAAATTTTGACATTTTTTGGGAAAACAGTAAGACTATAACCTTGGAAAACTCGTTTTTCAAATTTTGGATTTAGACCGGATTTTTTGCATTATATATCCCGGACACAGTCCCATAGATAGTATTTTTGCAGTTTTTCAATTTTTGAAAATTTTGACATTTTTTGGGAAAACAGTAAGACTATAACCTTGGAAAACTCAATTTTGAAATTTTGGATTTAGACCGGATTTTTTGCATTATAAATCCCGGACACAGTCCCTAGATAGTATTTTTGCAGTTTTTGAATTTTCGAAAATTTTGACATTTTTTGGAAAAACACTAAGACTATAACCTTGGAAAACTCAATTTTGAAATTTTGGATTTAGACCGGATTTTTTGCATTATAAATCCCGGACACAGTCCCTAGATAGTATTTTTGCAGTTTTTGAATTTTCAAAAATTTTAAAATTTTTTTGGAAAACACTAAGACTATAACCTTGGAAAACTCAATTTTGAAATTTTGGATTTAGACCGGATTTTTTGCATTATATATATCCCGGACACAGTCCCTAGATAGTATTTTTGCAGTTTTTGAATTTTCGAAAATTTTTACATTTTTTTGGGAAAACAGTAAGAGTATAACCTTGGAAAACTCAATTTTGAAATTTTGGATTTAGACCGGATTTTTTGCATTATAAATCCCGGACACAGTCCCTAGATAGTATTTTTGCAGTTTTTGAATTTTCGAAAATTTTGACATTTTTTGGGAAAACACTAAGACTATAATCTTGGAAAACTCAATTTTGAAATTTTGGATTTAGACCGGATTTTTTGCATTATAAATCCCGGACACAGTCCCTAGATAGTATATTTTTGCAGTTTTTGAATTTTCGAAAATTTTGACATTTTTTGGGAAAACAGTAAGACTATATAACCTTGGAAAACTCAATTTTGAAATTTTGGATTTAGACCGGATTTTTTGCATTAAAAATCCCGGACACAGTCCCTAGATAGTATTTTTGCAGTTTTTGAATTTTCGAAAATTTTGACATTTTTTGGGAAAACACTAAGACTATAACCTGGGAAAACTGAATTTTGAAATTTTGGATTTAGACCGGATTTTTTGCATTATAAATCCCGGACACAGTCCCTAGATAGTATTTGTGCAGTTTTTGAATTTTCGAAAATTTTGACAATTTTTGGGAAAACAGTAAGGCTATATATAACCTGGGAAAACTCAATTCTTCAAATTTTGGACTTAGATGGGATTTTTTGCATTATAAACAGCGGACACGGTCCCTTGATAGTACTTTTGCGGTTTTTGCAATTTTCTAAAATTTTGACATTTTTTGGGAAAACGTTAAAACTATAACCCTGGAAAACTCGTTTTTCTAATTTTGGATTTAGACCGGTTTTTTTGCATTATAAATCCCGGACAGAGTCCCTTGATAGTATTTTTGCAGTTTTTCAATTTTTGAAAATTTTGACATTTTTTGGGAAAACAGTAAGGCTATAACCTTGGAAAACTCAATTTTGAAATTTTGGATTTAGACCGGATTTTTTGCATTTTAAATCCCGGACACAGTCCCCAGATAGTATTTTTGCAGTTTTTCAATTTTTGAAAATTTTGACATTTTTTGGGAAAACAGTAAGGCTATAACCTTGGAAAACTCAATTTTGAAATTTTGGATTTAGACCGGATTTTTTGCATTATAAATCCCGGACACAGTCCCTAGATAGTATTTTTGCAGTTTTTGAATTTTCGAAAATTTTTACATTTTTTTGGAAAACTCAATTTTCAAATTTTGGATTTAGATAGGGTTTTTTGCATTATAAACCCCGGACAAGGTCCCTAGATAGTATTTTTGCAGTTTTTGAATTTTCGAAAATTTTGACTTTTTTGTAAAAACAGTAAGACTATAACCTAGGAAAATTCAATTTTGATATTTTGGATTTAGACCGGATTTTTTGCATTATATATCCCCGACACAGTCATTAGATAGTATTCTTGCAGTTTTTGAATTTTCGAAAATGTTGACATTTTTTGGGAAAACAGACTATAACCTTGGAAAACTCAATTTTGAAATTTTGGATTTAGACCGGAATTTTTGCATTATTATTCCCGGACACAGTCCCTAGATAGTATTTTTGCAGTTTTTCAATATTAAAAAATTTTGACATTTTTTGGGAAAACAGTAAGACTATAACCTTGGAAAACTCAATTTTGAAATTTTGGATTTAGACCCGATTTTTTGCATTATACATCTCATACACAGTCCCTAGATAGTATATTTGCAGTTTTTGAATTTTGGAAAATGTTGACATTTTTTGGGAAAACAGTAAGACTATAACCTTGGAAAACTCAATTTTGAAATTTTGGATTTAGACCGGATTTTTTGCATTATTAATCCCGGACACAGTCCCTAGATAGTATTTTTGCAGTTTTTCAATTTTCAAGAAATTTGACATTTTTTGGGAAAACACTAAGACTAACCTTGGAAAACTCAATTTTGAAATTTTGGATTTAGACCGGATTTTTTGCATTATACATCTCATGCACAGTCCCTAGATAGTATTTTTGAAGTTTTTGAATTTAAAAAAAATTTTACATTTTTTGGGAAAACACTGAGACTATAACCTTGGAAAACTCAATTTTGAAATTTTGGATTTAGACCGGACTTTTTGCATTATAAATCCCGGACACAGTCCCTAGATAGTATTTTTGCAGTTTTTTTGAATTTTCGAAAATGTTTAATTTTTTGGGAAGAAAACAGTAAGACTATAACCTTGGAACACTGGATTTTGAAATTTTGGATTTAGACCGGATTTTTGCATTATAAATCCCCCACCCAGTCCCTAGATAGTATTTTTGCAGTTTTTGAATTTTCGAAAATTTTTGACATTTTTTGGGAAAAACAGTAAGACTATAAGTTTGGAAGACTCAATTTTCAAATTTTTGGATTTAGACCGGATTTTTTGCATTAATAATCCCGGACACAGTCCCTAGATAGTATTTTTGCAGTTATTGAATTTTCGAAAATTTTGACATTTTTTGGGAAAACAGTAAGGCTATATATAACCTTGGAAAACACGTTTTTCAAATTTTCGATTTAGACCGGATTTTTTGCATTATATATCCCGGACACAGTCATTAGATAGTATTTTTGCAGTTTTTGAATTTTCAAAAATTTTGACATTTTTTGGGAATACACTAAGACCTTGGAAAACTCAATTCTGAAATTTTGGATTTAGATTGGGTTTTTTTTGCATTATAAACCCCGGACACGGTCCCTAGATAGTATTTTTGCAGTTTTTTCAATTTTTGAAAATTTTGATATTTTTTTGTGAAAAACAGTGAGACTATAACCTTGGAAAACTCAATTTTGAAATTTTGGATTTAGACCGGATTTTTTGCATTATAAATCCTGGACACAGTCTCCAGATAGTATTTTTGCAGTTTTTCAATTTTTTAAAAAATTTTGACATTTTTTGGGAAAACAGTAAGACTATAACCTTGGAAAACTCAATTTTGAAATTTTGGATTTAGACCGGATTTTTTGCATTATAAATCCCGGACACAGTCCCTAGATAGTATTTTTGCAGTTTTTGAATTTTCGAATATTTTTACATTTTTTGGGAAAACACTAAGACTTGGAAAACTCAATTTTGAAATTTTGGATTTAGATCGGTTTTTTTTGTGCATTATAAACACCGGACACCGGTCCCTAGATAGTATTTTTGCAGTTTTTCAATTTTTCGAAAATTTTGATATTCTTTGTGAAAACAGTAAGACTATAACATTGGAAAACTCAATTTTCAAATTTTGGATTTAGACCGGATTTTTTGCATTATAAATCCCGGACACAGTCCCTAGATAGTATTTTTGCAGTTTTTGAATTTTCGATAATTTTTAATTTTTTGGGAAAACAGTAAGACTATAACCTTGGAAAACTGAATTTTGAAATTTTTGGATTTAGACCGGATTTTTTTGCATTATGAATCCCGGACCCAGTTCCCTAGATAGTATTTTTGCAGTTTTTGAATTTTCGAAGTCCCGCGCCGTAGCCGAGCGGTTAAAGGTAGGAAGCCTTGGCGCAGAGCTACGGGACTTGCGCTGGTTCGAGTCTCCATGGGGGAAGAAATTTTCTCATGGTATTTCGACCAGTATGGGACCGGTGCCCACGCAGCATCGTAAGGCAATTGGATAGCTACAATAAAGTAGCGGCTCCAGGTTGAGGAACCAGCTATAACGGCTGGGGGACTCGACATTCTAACCACATGTCACCCCTACACTGGCTGTTGATCATCTGCCTCTGTGATTGACACATGTGGATGTGAATGGCCAGCAGCCGGCTGGTAAAAGGGCAACCGCTGAAAAGTGGAAAGACCCTCAATCGGAATCGGAATTTTCGAAAATTTTTACATTTTTTGGGAAAACAGTAAGACTATAACCTTGGAAATCTCAATTTTGAAATTTTGGATTTAGATCGGATTTTTCGCATGATAAACCGCGGACAAGGTCCCTAGATAGTATTTTTGCAGTTTTTTAATTTTTGACAATTTTGACATTTTTTGGGAAAACAGTAAGACTATAACCTTGGAAAACTCAATTTTGAAATTTTGGATTTAGACCGGATTTTTTGCATTATAAATCCCGGACACAGTCCCTAGATAGTATTTTTGCAGTTTTTGAATTTTCGAAAATTTTGACATTTTTTGGGAAAACACTAAGACTATAACCTTGGAAAACTCAATTTTGAAATTTTGGATTTAGACCGGATTTTTTGCATTATAAATCCCGGACACAGTCCCTAGATAGTATTTTTGCAGTTTTTGAATTTTCGAAAATTTTGACATTTTTTGGGAAAACAGTAAGACTATAACCTTGGAAAACTCAATTTTGAAATTTTGGATTTAGACCGGATTTTTTGCATTATAAATACCGGACACAGTCCCTAGATAGTATTTTTGCAGTTTTTGAATTTTCGAAAATTTTGACATTTTTTTGGGAAACAGTAAGACTATAACCTTGGAAAATTCAATTTTGAAATTTTGGATTTAGACCGGATTTTTTGCATTATAAATCCCGGACACAGTCCCTAGATAGTATTTTTGCAGTTTTTGAATTTTCGAAAATTTTGACATTTTTTGGGAAAACAGTAAGACTATAACCTTGGAAAACTCAATTTTGAAATTTTGGATTTAGACCGGATTTTTTGCATTATAAATCCCGGACACAGTCCCTAGATAGTATTTTTGCAGTTTTTGAATTTTCGAAAATTTTGACATTTTTTGGGAAAACAGTAAGACCATAACCTTGGAAAACTCAATTTTGAAATTTTGGATTTAGACCGGATTTTTTGCATTATAAATCCAGGACACAGTCCCTAGATAGTATTTTTGCAGTTTTTGAATTTTCGAAAATTTTGACATTTTTTGGGAAAACACTAAGACTATAACCTTGGAAAACTCAATTTTGAAATTTTGGATTTAGACCGGATTTTTTGCATTATAAATCCCGGACACAGTCCCTAGATAGTATTTTTGCAGTTTTTGAATTTTCGAAAATTTTGACATTTTTTTGGGAAAACAGTAAGACTATAACCTTGGAAAACTCAATTTTGAAAATTTGGATTTAGACCGGATTTTTTGCATTATAAATCCCGGACACAGTCCCTAGATAGTATTTTTGCAGTCTTTGAATTTTCGAAAATTTTGACATTTTTTGGGAAAACACTAAGACTATAACCTTGGAAAAAACAATTTTGAAATTTTGGATTTAGACCGGATTTTTTGCATTACAAATCCAGGACACAGTCCCTAGATAGTATTTTTACAGTTTTTGAATTTTCGAAAATTTTGATATTTTTTTGGAAAAACAGTAAGACTATAGCCTTGGAAAACTCAATTTTGAAATTTTGAATTTAGACCGGATTTTTTGCATTATAAATCCCGAACACAGTCCCTAGATAGTATTTTTGCAGTTTTTGAATTTTCGAAAATTTTGACATTTTTTCTGAAAACAGTAAGACTATAACCTTCGAAAACTCAATTTTGAAATTTTGGATTTAGACCGGATTTTTTGCATTATAAATCCCGGACACAGTCCCTAGATAGTATTTTTACAGTTTTTGAATTTTCGAAAACTTTGACATTTTTTGGGAAAACAGTAAGACTATAACCTTGGAAAATTCAATTTTGAAATTTTGGATTTAGACCGGATTTTTTGCATTATAAATCCCGGACACAGTCCCTAGATAGTATTTTTGCAGTTTTTGAATTTTCGAAAATTTTGACATTTTTTGGGAAAACAGTAAGACTATAACCTTGGAAAAAACAATTTTGAAATTTTGGATTTAGACCGGATTTTTTGCATTATAAATCCCGGACACGGTCCCTAGATAGTATTTTTGCAGTTTTTGAATTTTCGAAAATTTTGATATTTTTTGGGAAAACAGTAAGACCATAACCTTGGAAAACTCAATTTTGAAATTTTGGATTTAGACCGGATTTTTTGCATTATAAATCCCGGACACAGTCCCTAGATAGTATTTTTGCAGTTTTTGAATTTTCGAAAATTTTGACATTTTTTGGGAAAACAGTAAGACTATAACCTTGGAAAAGTCAATTTTGAAATTTTGGATTTAGACCGGATTTTTTGCATTATAAATCCCGGACACAATCCCTAGATAGTATTTTTGCAGTTTTTGAATTTTCGAAAATTTTGACATTTTTTGGGAAAACAGTAAAACTATAACCTTGGAAAATTCAATTTTGAAATTTTGGATTTAGACCGGATTTTTTGCATTATAAATCCCGGACACAGTCCCTAGATAGTATTTTTGCAGTTTTTGAATTTTCGAAAATTTTGACATTTTTTGGGAAAACAGTAAGACTATAACCTTGGAAAACTCAATTTTGAAATTTTGGATTTAGACCGGATTTTTTGCATTATAAATCCCGGACACAGTCCCTAGATAGTATTTTTGCAGTTTTTGAATTTTCGAAAATTTTGACATTTTTTGGGAAAACAGTAAGACTATAACCTTGGAAAACTCAATTTTGAAATTTTGGATTTAGACAGGATTTTTTGCATTATAATTCCCGGACACAGTCCCTAGATAGTATTTTTGCAGTTTTTGAATTTTCGAAAATTTTGACATTTTTTGGGAAAACACTAAGACTATAACCTTGGAAAACTCAATTTTGAAATTTTGGATTTAGACCGGATTTTTTGCATTATAAATCCCGGACACAGTCCCTACATAGTATTTTTGCAGTTTTTGAATTTTCGAAAATTTTGACATTTTTTGGGAAAACACTAAGACTATAACCTTGGAAAACTCAATTTTGAAATTTTGGATTTAGACCGGATTTTTTGCATTATAAATCCCGGACACAGTCCCTAGATAGTATTTTTGCAGTTTTTGAATTTTCGAAAATTTTGACATTTTTTGGGAAAACAGTAAGACTATAACTTTGGAAAACTCAATTTTGAAATTTTGGATTTAGACCGGATTTTTTGCATTATAAATCCCGGACACAGTCCCTAGATAGTATTTTTGCAGTTTTTGAATTTTCGAAAATTTTGACATTTTTTTGGGAAAACAGTAAGACTATAACCTTAGAAAACTCAATTTTGAAATTTTGGATTTAGACCGGATTTTTTGCATTATAAATCCCGGACACAGTCCCTAGATAGTACTTTTGCAGTTTTTGAATTTTCGAAAATTTTGACATTTTTTGGGAAAACACTAAGACTATATATAGCCTTGGAAAACTCAATTTTGAAATTTTGGATTTAGACCGGATTTTTTGCATTATAAATCCCGGACACGGTCCCTAGATAGTATTTTTGCAGTTTTTGAATTTTCGAAAATTTTGACATTTTTTGGGAAAACAGTAAGACTATAGCCTTGGAAAACTCAATTTTGAAATTTTGGATTTAGACCGGATTTTTTGCATTATAAATCCCGGACACAGTCCCTAGATAGTATTTTTGCAGTTTTTGAATTTTCGAAAATTTTGAATTTTTTTGGGAAAACACTAAGACTATAACCTTGGAAAACTCAATTTTGAAATTTTGGATTTAGACCGGATTTTTTGCATTATAAATCCCGGACACAGTCCCTAGATAGTATTTTTGCAGTTTTTGAATTTTCGAAAATTTTGACATTTTTTGGGAAAACAGTAAGACTATAACCTTGGAAAACTCAATTTTGAAATTTTGGATTTAGACCGGATTTTTTGCATTATAAATCCCGGACACAGTCCCTAGATAGTATTTTTGCAGTTTTTGAATTTTCGAAAATTTTGACATTTTTTGGGAAAACAGTAAGACTATAACCTTGGAAAATTCAATTTTGAAATTTTGGATTTAGACCGGATTTTTTGCATTATAAATCCCGGACACAGTTCCTAGATAGTATTTTTGCAGTTTTTGAATTTTCGAAAATTTTGACATTTTTTGGGAAAACAGTAAGACAATAACCTTGGAAAATTCAATTTTGAAATTTTGGATTTAGACCGGATTTTTTGCATTATAAATCCCGGACACAGTCCCTAGATAGTATTTTTGCAGTTTTTGAATTTTCGAAAATTTTGACATTTTTTGGGAAAACACTAAGACTATAGCCTTGGAAAAGTCAATTTTGAAATTTTGGATTTAGACCGGATTTTTTGCATTATAAATCCCGGACACAGTCCCTAGATAGTATTTTTGCAGTTTTTGAATTTTCGAAAATTTTGACATTTTTTGGGAAAACAGTAAGACTATAACCTTGGAAAACTCAATTTTGAAATTTTGGATTTAGACCGGATTTTTTGCATTATAAATCCCGGACACAGTCCCTAGATAGTATTTTTGCAGTTTTTGAATTTTCGAAAATTTTGACATTTTTTTGGGAAAACAGTAAGACTATAGCCTTGGAAAACTCAATTTTGAAATTTTGAATTTAGACCGGATTTTTTGCATTATAAATCCCGGACACAGTCCCTAGATAGTATTTTTGCAGTTTTTGAATTTTCGAAAATTTTGATTTTTTTGGGAAAACAGTAAGACTATAACCTTGGAAAACTCAATTTTGAAATTTTGGATTTAGACCGGATTTTTTGCATTATAAATCCCGGACACAGTCCCTAGATAGTATTTTTGCAGTTTTTGAATTTTCGAAAATTTTGACATTTTTTGGGAAAACAGTAAGACTATAACCTTTGGAAAACTCAATTTTGAAATTTTGGATTTAGACCGGATTTTTTGCATTATAAATCCCGGACACAGTCCCTAGATAGTATTTTTGCAGTTTTTGAATTTTCGAAAATTTTGACATTTTTTGGGAAAACAGTAAGACTATAACCTTGGAAAACTCAATTTTGAAATTTTGGATGTAGACCGGATTTTTTGCATTATAAATCCCGGACACAGTCCCTAGATAGTATTTTTGCAGTTTTTGAATTTTCGAAAATTTTGACATTTTTTGGGAAAACAGTAAGACTATAACCTTGGAAAACTCAATTTTGAAATTTTGGATTTAGACCGGATTTTTTGCATTATAAATCCCGGACACAGTCCCTAGATAGTATTTTTGCAGTTTTTGAATTTTCGAAATTTTTGACATTTTTTGGGAAAACAGTAAGGCTATAACCTTGGAAAACTCAATTTTGAAATTTTGGATTTAGACCGGATTTTTTGCATTATAAATCCCGGACACAGTCCCTAGATAGTATTTTTGCAGTTTTTGAATTTTCGAAAATTTTGACATTTTTTGGGAAAACAGTAAGACTATAACCTTGGAAAACTCAATTTTGAAATTTTGGATTTAGACCGGAATTTTTGCATTATAAATCCCGGACACAGTCCCTAGATAGTATTTTTGCAGTTTTTGAATTTTCGAAAATTTTGACATTTTTTGGGAAAACAGTAAGACTATAACCTTGGAAAAGTCAATTTTGAAATTTTGGATTTAGACCGGATTTTTTGCATTATAAATCCCGGACACAGTCCTTAGATAGTATTTTTGCAGTTTTTGAATTTTCGAAAATTTTCACATTTTTTGGGAAAACAGTAAGACTATAACCTTGGAAAACTCAATTTTGAAATTTTGGATTTAGACCGGATTTTTTGCATTATAAATCCCGGACACAGTCCCTAGATAGTATTTTGCAGTTTTTGAATTTTCGAAAATTTTTCACATTTTTGGGAAAACAGTAAG
>JASPKZ010000284.1:0-41418 GCA_030220185.1 Diploptera punctata
GTCTGAGTGTTTTGTCTTCGTTTCACATATGTGAATATTACAATACATTATTCAGTTGTTTTATATTATAAACAATTGAATAATAATATACTATCTGTGTTGTAATATTAATTTTAGTGCATTAAAATACGTGCCTTAATTCTATATTATTATTATTATTATTATTATTATTATTATTATTATTATTATTATTATCATTACTATTATAGACAATCAAAGAGAGTCACTAGATGGTAATAATAATAATAATAATAATATAATAATAAGAAATATAATAATAATAATAATAATAATAATAATAATAATTATGATAATGATGATAATGAATAATGAATAATAATAACAATAATAATAATAATAATAATAATAATACTAATAATAATAATAATAATAATAATAATAATAATAATAATAATAATAATAATAATAATAATAATGCTTCATTTATTCTGGAAGAGTTAATGCCATAAGGTCTTCTCTTCCACTCAACCAGCACAAAAACAAATAAATATTTGACATGGTATAACATCATAAGAGGATGACATCTGGTAGAATCCCTACGACACATCTTGGAGAGCGCAAATCAGATAGCAAAGAAGAAAGGAAAGACCTAAAGAAGGTTGGATGGAAGGTGGAAAAGAAGTATGAGTGAACTGATACTTATAGGTGAGGATGTTCAGGACCGCTAAACTGGAAAAGGCGAATTTCTTGAGGGTGACGGAAAAAACACTGTATTGTGGATACATTCCGAACTAAAAATGGTTATGATTGCAGTGAAAGACCTGCCCTCGGCAGAATTACTATGGATGGATGGATTATTATTATTATTATTATTATTATTATTATTATTATTATTAGATTATTATTATTATTATTATTATTATTATATATGATCATTCATCATCATCGGGAGGTTTGTTTACATAAAATAATTTCTCAAACATTTTAACTCCGTATTCTGTACTTCTTTATTGCTAAAGTTTTCCGAACCTGCTGAGTTGAAATCCAACATCTTAATTCCATGTAAATTTGAGTTGTGTAGTGTTGCATGATGAAATAAATATGTTGTTCCATATACATTTAAAATCATTTTTATTTCTAGTGTATTTTTATTTTTGGAAGTTATATGCTAACGGTTTAGGTTAAATTTCAATAGCCTGCCGTAGTGTTAGCGAGACACATAATTATACATTGGACATTGTATTGAAAAGAAGCGAGACACGGTTACTTTGGGAATCTGTATACATTTAAGACCTGTGTTGTATGCAAGTAACGTATTTAATCCCCTGCATTAACTTGATACAACAAGGCGTCATTAATTATTTCATTAATTTCCTTCTTGACTTAGACTTAAGTTCTTAGCTGCAATGAGATCAACTAGTCCAGCATGCAAAATGTATATATTCCTTTAATATATACACTGTATTCTGGTACCACGTAGCAAACATTCACCAACCAAGTTTTATAAAGGGCAATTTTCTTCCAATTTGTACCCAGGTCACATCTAGGTATTAATAGTTTTCTTCCTCCATCCAGAAATTTAATAAAAAGTAAATACGGTACTCCACAAGGAATGTTTAAGTCTAGAAAGTTGTAGGAGATTTTGAAATGTATAATCTCCATTGCTATTAACCTATATCTTATCTTTATTACTGGTCACGGTACATTTGGACCATTATTTGGAAGGTACAAAATAGGTACAGATACATATATTTGCAAGAATTTCGAGCCAGACATTATCACACCTGTTATTTGATTTGTGCATTTAAATCTCAAAGACACGAGTTTATTACTAAATTACATTATTGCCAATATAGATTTAAAATGTCTTACAAATACTTTATATAAGAAATGCTGGTATACGAAGAGTAACGACGTCCTCTATTACATTTTTAAGATACTTTGAGACAGTTTTAGATTGTTATTAATTAATTTAGTTATTTATATTACATTACAATATTAAAATATAGAATTATAGAATATTTACCTGAAAGGTCCGTCTCCTCAACTTATTAGTTATTTAGCCAATACACTAAAGAAAACCGATAAAAACGAAAAAATAGCATACACAACTAATAACAAATTAAACAACATAATAAACAATAACATGAAGAAAATAGCATTTTCAACAGCAAAGGAGTATATAAATTGGCATGTAAGGAGTGCAACAAATCTTATATAGGAAGAACAAACGGAAGTTTTAACATCAGATTTAAAGAACATTGGGAGATTTTATTCACGCAGAAGGAAAATCAAGCTATGCAAAACACGTTATCCATGAAGGACATCGCATGTTAAATATTGAAAACACCCTAACAGTAATGCATAGAGAAAAATAATCCAGCGAAGATAAAACGTACTCGAAGAGATAAAATCGTGAAAAGCATCTCACAACAACGACAATCTGATAAACAAAAACGAACCCAATACATGTAACCCCCTCTACCAGATCTTCAGTGAAACACCAGTTTTGAATCCTGCCGATGATGGGACAAGTCCCGAAAGCGCTACAGTTAAATAACTAATTAAGTTGAGGAGACGGACCTTTCAGGTGAATATTCCATAATTTCATATTTCAATTTTGAATAATACCTCTACGGAACACATCATGAATCTTATAAAAGTTCATTACAATATTATTATTATGACCAGCCTCATTGGGTAGTGGTCAGCGTTTCTGAGTACTGTATATGATGTCTCGGGTTCGATTCCTGTCAAACCATAGGAATTTTTCCCTTAAAGGGAATCATTCCTGTGGTTGCCCATGGTCTGAATTAAGGTTAAGAACTCTCCTGGTGCTTATTTATCATATCATCGGGGTAACGTAACTCCGCCTTCTAGGCGCGCCAAATTCAGAAGTGGGTTACATTTAAGCCAATGCCAGGAGAGAACATCAGAAATGTCGAAATGACAACCTGGGCATTAATAATAATAATAATAATAATAATAATAATAATAACAATAATAATAATAACAATAATAATAATAATAATAATAATAATATATAAAACATTACAATATTATTGATATGTAACTCTAGAAATTAAGCATACTCTGAATGAATGTACATTATTTTATTGTAACTAAAACCCTAGCACACCGGAAGGTGAAACAGGGTTCGCATTATTTTGTGATTGAATAATAATCTGTATATTCTATATAAATACAATTGTAAATTTTCGTTTGATTAAAATCTTAAATCTACGAAAGTTCTTCACCGGAACTTGCATTAAAATTTGTACATACACGTTTTCAGATGGCACGATTGTTCAGGCCGCTCTCGGCTTATTCTCCAAAACGCATTAAGTGTAGGAGTTCCCCTGAATCTAACATTAAGAAAAAACTCGTCCTGAGTAGTAGCATTTTTCAATGCTTCAGAATCGGAACTCAATATATACTATTGGAATAAACTCAGCTAAAATCAGACAAAATCTCGACGCATAGAAGTGGGGTTTATCTTAACCTGAAATCCTAGCAACCGCCATGTTTGGTCTAGTTTCATTTTCAGGACGCACGAGGTATCACTAAAAGCATTATGCGATATAATTTTATAATTTTCTAATGTCTATACTTCCTTTTCACTTCTTAACTAAAAATAAAAACATGTATTTTATGTTAGGTGCTATTATGCCATTGCATAGACTCTTGATGTCCCAACTCCTTTAAAAAAAAACGTAAATGAAAATATATAAAACAAAAAGAGAAGACTATTATTCTACCATTTATATTATATGGTGGCGAAACATGGACTCTTACTTTAAGGGAGGAGACTGAGATTAAAAAATATTTGAGAGTTAAAGTACTTAGGAAAATTTTTGGACCAAAGAGAGATGAAGAGACAGGTGAATGGAGAAGACTGCATAACAGTGAACTATCAATTGTCTTTATAGGAAGCCAGATATACTAAGAACAGTTAAGTCTCGTAGACTGTGCGATGGGGCATGACATGTTGTCACTTCTGGTGAATGAAAGACTTGCCTGGAATCTTCTTGTCGGAAAGCCAGAGGGAAAACGCCTGGCCTTTGGTAGAAGCCACTAATGAGTGTGGGATAATAACATTCACACATCTATTGATTTGAGGGAAGTAGATTAAAACAGGGAATGATTGGAAAGCATTAGCTCATGGATAGGGATGTATGGAGAGGTTATGTCCGTGCGGCCATGAACCTGACGGGTTCGATAGTGTCAGTGAGTAAGTAAGTAAGTAAGTAAGTATTTGATTTAGGCGTAACAACACACTCCGTGTATTAATCTAGTAACAAATAGGTTAGAAGATTGTTTTATTTAACACATGCTCTATACACGTCGGCTCTACTAAAAAGTCACACTTGTAAACATGTGTAATTACAAACAATTACAAAGACTTTTAAATTAAACCGCGCAACAATATTTTATGGATAATGTTCGTAACTGCCGAATTTGGGGGATGAAAATCCACGCAGAATCAAGCAGTGAGACCGAAATTCACCCAACCTAAATGTTTTCTGCGCCATATCACGTCACAGGCTGTACGATCCGTTTTTCTCTATGATTGACACTACCGATTAGGCTTCGCGATTTTGTCACCGGAAATACAGGATGTTCTAAAATTCCCCTTACAAACTTCTAGGACTTGTAGAGAGACTGAGTTAATAATATTTAGAATTGGAAACCATGTCCGGAAACTTACCGTTTCCGTGCTACAGCCGTTTGAAAACAAGCATTGCCTGAACGTACGTCACGTATCTCAACAAGTAATATCTTCGAATTCGTCTAAAACGAAAAATTCCCTATCGAGTATTCGAGTATTTTTCAAAAAATGCCCAATTTTTTTTTCGAAATTTTGAAAAACTGCAAAACTGATTGTGGAGGGTGTATCCGGGATTATTAATGCAAGTTATGATTCAGTTTCAATTTCAATTTTGTTTCTTTGGTAATTAATGAGTTGAATTGTAAAACAAGTGATGTACTGTATCACGCCTCATAATAAATTACTTGTAAAAGTGGTCGCGTTAAAAAACAGTTTTCAAATGGTTACAGCACGGAAACAGTAAGTTTCCGGATATGGTTTCCAATTCCAAACATTATCAACTCAGTTACGGAACTTTATAATAAAATAGATTATTTTAAGTCTGGTATGGAGGATATTTTGGTAAATAATTTAAAGACAAAGGTAAGAAGCTTTTTCACGCTAAATATACTCAACTTATCATACCGATACCTTTCATTTTCTATTACCATTTATCATTGTGGCAATAGTAATAATTCACTTACTATTTTTACATCAAACAGGATCAAATAATCCCCCTCTACAAGTCCTAGAAGTTTTTCAAGGGGAATTTTAGAGCACTCTTTATATTGAATCGTGTACTTTCTCCTGCATATTAATGAAGTCAGTCAAAGGTACAAGTAGCCAGCTATATCTACACTGCAGTTCTTTATTGTGAAATTTATAAAATTTTGTTGCAGTGTGGTCAGTAATCATAAGTGATTTACATTCACTGTACTCTCCCGCCCCTTATGAGTGTACTCCAGATATTTGAACTCCCTCCGAATCAGGGAATACTTATTGTTAAATTCAGAATCGGGTTTTGTGACAAAACCGCGAAGCCTAGTCATAAGTTAAAAAACTGAGGTTAATATTTCAGTTGTCAATTTATATTTGATATAATTTTTAACCTCAGAATTTCATTTTTGGAACGTTAAAATTTTACATGACTGCAAATGAGGATAAAAGTGTAATTTGATCTATTAAAATTACAGAGAAACATGTTAAGAATAAGAGTTTTTTGTCTTCTGATCTCAATGTTGAAGATGAGAAAATAATAACTTAATTAAGAGATCAAATTAACAAAGAGTAATTGGAGAATATTGCAGCTGAATTCTATTTTCACTGCCAGTAGAATAGTCTGCGGATGCTACCAATCGAACGTCATCGCTAATGAGGTGGTCAGAGTTTTCCTGTGAGACAGATATTGATTGGAAGAGTTTCCTGTATTCTCAATGAAGCCTGAGGATCCCCTCAGAAAAAGCACTCTCATTATAAGAATGTGAATTAGCAAGTAATTACGAAATACTGCAGAGAATAGGAAGCTTCACAAATCAACTTTAATCCTGTCAATTAACACCGAGTAAGACTATTAAACTTATTAAGCTCTGTAATAGAAAACAATATTATACAAATGTTTTGCAAGTATTCCTCTTAACATTATGTAAGTGTCAGTATATTGATGTTGGCAGTTATATTTTTTTCAACAACTAATTTGAGGCGTCTAGTGAAAGAGGGAGCTATGCAACTTTGAGAAGATATGGAAATAATCTTTATATTAAAATTTATATTTTCCCTTTTGTATAGTTTACATAATAGTAAGTTAAAGAAGAAAAAAGTTTGTCCCTTATTCTAAAAATTATTTCGTAATATAATGCTTTATAAAACCCTATTTATTTCAATTTCTTCTTTACATTCTCCACGCCCTGGGCTTACAGAGACTCGACAGGAATTTATATCTTGATCACATTATATATATAATATATATATATATACATATACTGAGCATCGAAGGTTCGAGTCCCGGTGGGGTCACAATTTTTTAAACTGACCAAAACCTTGC
Source organism: Diploptera punctata (assembly GCA_030220185.1). Classification (NCBI taxonomy): domain Eukaryota; kingdom Metazoa; phylum Arthropoda; class Insecta; order Blattodea; family Blaberidae; genus Diploptera; species Diploptera punctata. The sequence goes on from JASPKZ010000284.1 coordinate 6,591, forward strand.
GGCACTATGGCTCTGGGGTCGACTCGGCCTCTAAAGGAAATTAGTACACCAGACGTTTTTTATGGGGGTAAAGGCGACCGTCACGTAGGGCTATGAACCCGGCTGACATCAAGTGCCGATTATTCAGAAAAAGTGGGAGCCTTAACCTCCTACTACCCCAAGGGATTCCACAGGCCTGTAATGGGATCACTTTACCTTCTTAATACACTTACTTACTTACTTACTCACTGGCACTATTGAACCCGTAGGTTCATGGCCGCGCGGACATAAGCTCTCCATACATCCCTATCCTGAGCTAATGCTTTCCAATCATTCCCTGTATAATCTACTTCCTTCAAATCATAGTTAATGTTGTTCTCCCACCTCATTCTTGGTCTACCAACTGGGCGTTTTCCTTCTGGCTTTTTAATACACTAACCATATTAAATAATTAATAGTAGATTATATAAGATATAAGTAGTTTTGTTTTACAACCAATGAGTCATTTTTCACCTCGCTCTTTATCGATTTCTCTTCATCAGCTCCTGCTTTTTTGATAAAGAAAGCTCCTCCTTTTTAATGTTCTGAACAGATCAAAGCATTATTTTTCTTCAACAAATACATTGAATATAGCAAATAATGAAAAGATTCCTTGATTTTACTGAGTTGTTTACTAAAAAAATTAATGAATAACCCGTAATGTTGATTATGATATATAGTTTGATGTGTTTCATTATTTCTCCACTTGGGTGCACTCTTACAATATTGCGAGTCTTATTTGGCAATAAATAATATGATCAGGCAGCAGTGAATGAACATAACCTCACATTTCTGATTTGTTTTCAAACATCGCCGTTTACATTAAATATATAAATATTTTAAAATAACTATAGTTAAACAATGATTTGTGAGTAAACAGCTTAACTTTATTCGTTAAGATAGTCCGAACAAATACACTCTTGATTTTCAAATTCTTTAGATTAATTCACTCCTCACTTCGTGCAGCGAGTGAATTTATCGATAATTGGAAACACTCGTGGCATTTATTATGAGAATTATTGGAAAACATTAGCTCGATATAGGGATATATGAAGGGCTTATGTCCGCGCGGGCCTTGAACCTATGGGTTCGATAGAGCCAGTGAGTTAGTTAGTTATCAAAAGCATATACAGTTTATTAAAATTGTGGCCTGTTCTAGAAATATCACTGTCACAACTGATCAAGCCATAACTTCTTTAAACCGTACAACCTGCTAATTTTCCTAGGGATTTACACATATTTTTTAATATTTTCCCGTATAGAAAAATTGTTGGTATATTCCTAAACGATGTTGACGCCGTTCCTGTACGCTTATACTGAAGTTATTTATTTTTTCTTATGTCTACGAACCAGTACCCTGCTAATGAAAAAAAATTTCATTCAGCTTGACTCAATTATTCTTTCATTACTGGTGGTGAGAGCCCATGTTTCGAAGCATAAAAACAAATAAATAAGGCCATAATATTCTATTGTATTAAACAGTGTTTGCCCTAGGGCAGGTCTTTCACTGCAATAATAGCATTTTCATGCTATGCTTTGCAGCTTTACTAGGGAATATTGAAAACCTTTAATACAATCACTTCCCTTATCCTGTAAATCTAAATATACACCCCATATGCGTGTGTGTTATAATGCCACCCACTACTTCGCTTCGGACTCCGCGCTGGGCGGATAGATGGAGTTACTGTGGTCTATTTTCAATTTACGTACCACTTCGGCAGACCACTTTACATAAATGATGCATTCTTGTATTGTGTACAGAGACGGGTGTGTAAAATGAATGTATGTTTATGTGTTTGTTTGGTGTAAATTTTTGTGCTACGGATGAAGACGAAGACAAGTGAGAAAGTGAAAACCAGGCGCGGCACGTAGCTTACTGCTATCGAAAAGCACCAAGGGGACTTCCAGGATTAACGTCCCCATCCGACGGACGAATAGCAATCAATAGTATCACAAGCATTCTCAACATATAAACTGTGGAGATGTTTGTCAATTTAATATAGAATCTGGTGCACATTCTAGTAATTCAAAATTGTACATCACTACTTCTTCTGGCCCCAATATTGAAAGTGTTGCAATTAAATTAATTAGACATTTAAAAATTTCAAACCCGGCGGGTATCGATTGCGGCTCGCTAGTCAGAAAGTAGCCATATATCATCTGAGCCAGCACGGTGAACACACCTGCTATAAAATCTAATATATAAATGTATGTTTGTTTGTTAGTACTTTATGCGCAGCCATACCGCTGATCCGATTGTGATGGGGCTTTTTGAAAAATGTTCAGGAGATTCCCGGAATGAACATAGGCTACAAGAGAGTTCTGATACCCAATTCCCACACCCTTAAAATCGCCATTTGTAGTGGAAAAGTGAAAAAGTAGCTCTTTGGACGTATAAATGGCTTACGCTGCCTAAACCATAACAAATACACAAAATGAATGTACACAGAATTAAATATCTCTAAATGGCTCTACAAAAAAGTCCGCGACTGCATACGTTTATCTCTTACGGGTAACCCACAATAACAATTTTTTCCCTTCATTGATGCCAAGAAGATCGAGACAAGTACATAGATCCCTGTGCAAGCGTAGCAGCACATGGCGGGTATTCTTTTACAGATAACTCACAATAACAATTTTTGCCCTTCATTGATGCCAAGAAGATCGAGACAAGTACATAGATTCCTGTGCAAGCATAGCAGTATATGGCGGGTATTCTTTTACGGATAACTCACAATAACAATTTTTGCCCTTCATTGATGGCAAGAAGATCGAGACAAGTACGTAGATTCCTGTGCAAGCATAGCAGCACATGACGGGTATTCTTTTACGGATAACTCACAATATCTCATTTTGTATTTTAGCTCCTTTATGCCAAGAAGATCGAGATAAGTAGATTCCAGGGCAACACCGGGTAATCAGCACGGGGAATCTTAAAATAATTACGATACACATTATAATTATTCTTCATTTTACTTATTCAACTACTCATAAGAAGTATATTAATGTTCGTCTTTCAGCTCATTTATGTCAAGAAGATCGGGATGAGTAGATTCCTGGACAACGCCGGGTAAACAGCACGGGGTATCTAAAAAATAATTACGATATAAATTGTTTCCTTTCACTTATTTAACTAAGCATAAAACACATAATGTTTTGTATTTCAGTTCATTTATGTCAAGACGATCAAGATAAGTAGATTCCCGCGGGCAACGCCGTTAATCAGCACGGGGTATCTAAAAATATAAATTATAATTATTTTAGTTGAATAAGTAAACATAAAAACATTATTTTTTATTAGTGTTTTGCGTAGCAGCGCACGCCGGGTATTAGCTAGTAGGCTAAGAATTATTACGTTTCTGTACTAATGATTAATGGTAATTAAATGTACTTTGAAATTCATTAGAGACGGCGCAGAAGCGTTGAGGTCATGGCAATTATTCGAGTTCACCTGCATGGAGGTAATTGAAATGCACATCATCATGCAAACGCAAGGGAATTCTCTCATTTAAAGCTGGCCTAAACTCTGTTGAATTTTCGCCACAACTTTAACTTCTGTGGCCGTTCAGAATCAACTTCCGTTTGACCTCATTAAGTTTTCTTCATTTACCAAATTCTCCTGCCCAAGCATTAAATGTCATTAATTACTTAAATAAACAGTTCAGAGGAATAAAAATAGTACAGAGATTTGATAAAACGATTGCTTCAAAAAAATCTGATTTTGTGACTGATGTTTTAATTTAAAAGAATTAATAAAACGCACAACATTACATGACTGATCCTTTCTTTAGTTTACATTGGACACTAATCCAGCTTTTCAAACAACAACGGTAATAATAATAACTAATAATAATAATAATAATAATAATAATAATATAATAATAATAATAATATAATAATATCTAATCATAATAATAATCATAATAATAATGAATCATAATAATATAACATAATAATATCATAATAATAATCATAATAATCATAATAATAACATAATAATAAATCTATATCATAAAAAACAATAATAATAATATAATAATATAATATATAATAATAATGATACTCATAATATAATAAAATAATAGTAATCATAATAATAATAATAGTATCATAATAATATAATAGTAATCATAATAATAATAATCATAATAATAATAGTAATAATACATATAATAACAGTAATAATAGTAATAATACGTCAATCAATTAATGAGTAATTTCCTCAATCAATTGAGGGTTTTCATCATCATTGAGGTTTCACCAACAAATCTTAGTAATTTACATTACTTTGTCAAAAAGAATATATATAAATGACTATGAACTTATAGACTATCAGTTTGGCAAACAAACATTCACAAGTTTCCCTTAATTACAGTTAACCATCTTCTCTGTCCTCTGTGTCTTCATGGTTACACCAAACAAATTTTCTTCTCTTCGTTGAATTTCGAATGTTATTCTTCCAGCTTGTTCTTGGTCTTTCCCTTTTTGTTTCCTTTTTTTTAAACTTTCTATGCCATAGATAGCCTTTAGTAGTCTTCTAATCCTGCATTCTTCTTAAGTGTCCATACCATTTTAACCTTCTGTGTTCAATCCCATCCATTATATTTCTTTTCTGCATTTATCCATACAACAATAGTAATAATAATACAATAATAATAATCATGATTTTAGGGCAGTAGATTATACAGGTGATGATTAGAAAAATAGTATCTAGGATAGGGATGTGTGGGAGAGCTTATGTCCGCGCGGCCATGAACCTACGTTGTTGATAGTCCCAGTTAGTTATTATTATTATTATTATAATATTAGTATTATTATTATTATTATTATTTATTATTAGAAGCAGACACACAAGATCGGGAAGTGTGCAAGAAAAAATTCTATATTTTGGTTGAGGATACCTGTGTAAATAACAGAATCGTCTCTCACACCGCTAGGCTACGAGATCGAGTCTCGGTCCACTCCATGTGGATTTTGTGGTGGCCGAAACGGAACTTGGGAGGTTTTTCTCTGGGTTTTCTCTCGTCCGTTTTCCCCTACCACCATTTCTCCATATTCACTCTCATCCATTTCGTTTCTATTAGTTTATCTGCCCCTCATGATGGTGTGCGTTAGGCGTGCTCGGCTGACACCCTTGTCATTCACAGACCTCTATATAGGGGGCTCTTCTCATCCTCGACCCGACCCGGAGTTGGACACGAGTTGAGGATATTTATATTTTAGAATTATTATTTATTATTATTATTATTATTATTATTATTATTATTATATTCCTTTAACAAAGGTGAATGCACGGGATTTAAAAACACTAGTTAAATGGGTAAACAGATGTTAACGTTTTATTTATCTCCAACGACAAAAGGAAATATGAAAGCAGAGCAAAAAAACAAGTAAATACGCTTTAGGGCTACATGGATAACACAGGATATAGAAAAAACTGCCCAATGCTTATTAAAAAGATAAAAGACCGGGAGTAGCATTGTCATATTCGTATCGGTTGTAAAGAGCAAAACAGGCGTGTACATTAGTACGGTATTAAGTACAAAAAGGGAAGCCTTTGTTGTTTTCCAGAACGAACTCATTAAAGGTTTTCACAAACCAGTCCGATTACAATGAGATTTAATACTAATGAATGAGAAAAGCTACTATAATAAATGTTTAAAGAATTCTATTTTTTACAGTTTAAATTCGGGGAATATCGTTACTATACCTAGAAATTTTCATAGTCATTATCCATTTCATATCTAGGTTTCCTAGTATATGAATATCCGAACTTCTCTTCTAGAGGTATAGACTTACCTACGCTATATGAAAACCTAAACACAATTCTTGGTACAAGAGAAAAAGTAAGTTGTATTAAATTCTACACTTGTTTTCATTTTACACCCACGGATTCTAGAGAAATATATTCAGAGCGTAACTGAGGCACAAGCCTGGGAAGATACAGGTAAAATAAAACTAACTGAATATAATAGATTATCCAAGATTTATTTCAAAATGTTTTTATCCTAGTTCATTACATCTTCATCCTTTTAAGTTAACACTCCAATGAAGAATAAGCGAAATTCCAAAAATTCTATCTTAATTATACACAAATTTTTATATAACTTCATAATTATTATCATTATTATTATTTACTTACTCACTGGCACTATCGAACCCGTAGGTTCATGGCCGCGCGGATATAAGCTTTCCATACATCCCTATCCTGAGCCAATGCTTTCCAATCATTCCCTGTATAATCTACTTCCCTCAAATCATAGTTAATGTTGTTCTCCCCACCTCATTCTTGGTCTACCAACTGGGCGTTTTCCTTCTGGCTTTTCTACAAGATGTTTCCATGCACGTCTTTCATTCCCCATACGTGCAACATGTCCTGTCCATCGCAGTCTATGAGACTTAACTGTTCTTATTATATCTGGCTTCCTATAAAGACCATGTAGTTCATTGTTATGTAGTTCATTGTTATGTAGTCTTCTTCCATTCACCTGTCTGTTCATCTCTCTTTGGTCCAAAAATTTTCCTAAGAACTTTATTCTCAAATACTCGTATATCTCCTTTCCTCCCTTAAAGTAGGAGTCAATGTTTCGCACCCGTATAATATGACTGGTAGAATAATAGTTTTATATATTTTCAGCTTAACGTTTTTTGAAAGGAGTTGGGACATCAAAAGTCTCTGCAATGCATAATAGCACGCATTTCCAGAATTGAGCCTATGTTAAATTTCTTTGTGGATCTCATTCCTATTTGTGATTATTGTTCCTAGGTATTTGAATTCAGCCACTTCCTCAAAATTTCCCTCATTTGTCATTAGCTGTCCATTTCCATTATATACTGAATTTCTACGTGTGACCATATTTTTATTTTTATTTTTATTATTTAATCAATTGATTTGGTTGTTCACTTGATGAAAATCCATTACGTTTAGTGATTAAATAAAATAAAACTATATATTTTATAAATTGTAAAAATAAATAAATTGAAGAAGAGCTATAGGCTGTTAAATTCCCAATTGTATCTAAATGCATCACCTCTTTTATAATTCATAACAGGAGACATGTTTGTTATTTCAATTCAGTTGCTTAGGTTCACTTGTTACATACTTGAATATATATTATATATATATATATATATATAATAACAAATTCATTTATAATCGTAGTATTCGTGTGAAGAAGGTACAAAACACTAAAACAGCTGTAACGAATTTGTACTGAAATAAATATGAAAATCGTATGAAATTTTAAGTGTTTTATTTTTATTTTATTTTATTTTATTACTACATATTATTATTATTATTATTATTATTATTATTATTATTATTATTATTATTTTATTTAAAAATAACTTTATAACAAGGTAAGAGACCAGCTAATAGTTTTTTATTGGGAACCTATGAAGAACACGTAAGAATGAAGGTCGGCGGATACCAATCTAATCAACATATCTATTAATCAAACCTAACCTAATGTATCTAAAATAACCTGTATAAACCTACTGAAATTGACTCCAGCGGAAATCTTGATAATAATGTTAGTAACTTCCGATAACTATCCATAAGTCTGTAATTAGGATGTTCGTGATGGAGATATTATTGTGATTTCGTTAATATATTACTATAGGGTGCGGTATAAGTCAGGTAACCACTCACATGGTTGCAAGAAAGAAAATCAAGTTGGTTGAAACTGGGGTTTGAAAACGAGACCTTAAGAATATAATCTCAAACATTACTGCTTGAACAACAATGGGAGACACTTTGAACAATTTAAGTACGCTAATTTCAGTAATTGTTTTTGAATAGATGTTGTAAGCTGCAGAAAGTAATATATTTGCATTTCCGGTAACTGACTTATGTTGCATCCTGTAGCCAATATCAATATATATCCAATCACCAAGATATTGCCAGATATTTTTTCATGACTATTTAACTCATGCCCCAAATGGGAGTCAATGACCAATCACGTTTCAATGATTTCTTGTTTTACAACCAATCAGAGTCGTGTTTCACCAAATATTTATCAGTGTTATAATTACCATATTAAAGAAAGCTCCTCCTTACAATATGGCGTTCCTTTGGCAATAAATAGTATGATCTGGTTGCAGTGATAAACAAAAGAAGCAGTAGAAGCGTACCTATCGTTTCTCATTTGTTTTCAAACATCGCCGTTTAACATTAAATATCTAAATATTTTAAAATAACTATAGTTAAATAATGATTTGTGAGTAAACAGCTTAATTTTATATCGTTAAATAGTCCTAACAAATGCCACTCTTGATTTCCAAATTCTCTAGATAAATTCACTCCTCACTTCGTGAGTCGTGAATTTATCGATAATTTGGAAATCACTCGTGGGCATTACTTATGATAAACATGTTATTAACATATGTACTCTCAAGCTAATTAGATCGGTCAATAATTGTAAATTCATTAACGTTCTAGAAAGGTAAATATATAAAAATATGTAGAAACGAAGATAGAATTATGAATGACTATTTAACTCATGCCCCAAATGGGAGTCAATGACCAATCACGTTTCAATGATTTCTGTATTACAACCAATCAGAGACGTGTTTCACGAAATAATTATCAACGTTAGGATTATCATATATTAAGCAAAGCTCCTCATTTTTAATATTCTGAACAGGTCTGACCGTTATTTTGCAGTGACTGAGCCTATAACAAATACGGCTACCAGATTGTATATAATAGTGCTTACATGTCAACATTTGTAGCAATTGATTATACCACCAAAAAAAGAAACCACTGTTTGCACTTTCTTAAATGTATACGACATCAAAAATGAATTAATATACAGATTGATGTGTTTCATTTTTTCTCCACTAGAGAGCATTCTTACAATATTGCGTTCCTTTGGCAATAAATAGTATGATCTGGTTGCAGTGATAAACAAAGAAGCAGTAGAAGCGTAGGCTACCTATCGTTTCTCATTAGTTTTCAAAACATCACCGTTTACTTTAAATATAAAAATATTTTTAAATAACTGTAGTTAAATAATGATTTGTGAGTAAACCAGCTTTATTTTATTCGTTAAATAGTCCTAACAAATGCCACTCTTGATTTCCAAATTCTCTAGATAAATTCACTCCTCACTTCGTGAGTCGTGAATTTATCGATAATTTGGAAATCACTCGTGGCATTACTTATGACAAAGGCCCTTTTCCTGTCAGCTCCCTCTTTTCCTTGATTAACGGAAACGACTGTTGCGGAGGTGGTAACAGCCAGCACCCTGATCGGCCCTCACTTAATCCCAGCAATTACATATTTTTTTTTTAACAATTGTGGATGCCAACCAAACTATTCTTCCTAATATAAAAGGCGGTTAAAATGTGTGATATGAAATAAATGAAACAAGAAATAAGATTGACATGAATGGGAGGGAAGGGAGAAAGGAAGGTATTGCTTGGAATGAAGTTCAGAAAATGAGAGAACTCCGAGAAAAACCGGGAAATATCCCTTTATGGACCCACCACCAAATACCCCTCTGGAACTGCAAGGATTCGAACCTGAGATAACATTTTGGGTAATGCCGCGCGATAGCCACGTGTATATCGAGACAATTGCAGGAGACTATATATCATAATTTTTATAGGCTTACATATCTTGTAGAAAAACGTGATGACATATACATGAAGAAGAATTGTTTATCGTTCTTCTCGATGTATTTGTATTTTTAAATTCAAAAGTTATACATCAGAAAGTTTAGCAACTTTATTGTGGTCACACCAAGAAGCAGATATATGCATATGTAACACGAAATGTCCAAATTCAGAGAATAATATCTTCAGAACAAACATTATTCATTCAAATGTCTTCACTATATTTTCATAACGTGGTTTTTATTATCTGTCTGAATTTAAAATGAATCACATATCCTGAGATATGTTAATAACAGCAACAACAGTACAGGAATACACTGACACAACGATGTATCACACTATCCTTAACATAAAACCAATTCATAAAATACACAATACATATATATGAATCTTTGTGGTTAGCGAATATGGATAAAGAATAAGAGGTAATGCTTCGATTTCCAGCATTGGATATGTGAATTTTTCTCTAGTGAGAAAAATGTACGACATTTATTACCATAGTATGGATGTGAAACAAATAAAACTTTAATATATATATATAATTATATATATATATATATCCACCGCTATGGTCTCGAGGTAGTGCGCTGCCTTGTCACGCAGCGGGCCGGGTTCGATTCCCGGTCGGGATGGGTTCTTGGATGAGGTTTTCTTCCGAGTTTTTCATCATCTGTAAGACATCATCTTGCCATCATAATCATCCTTCACCGGTGTGGAAAGCAACGGGAAGCTACCATACCTATAATTTCCAAGTAAAAACTGCAAGGCAAAGCAGGAAAATGCTATGGTTGCAGTGAAGAACCTGCCCTAGAGCAGAACACTATAGAAAAAACGTATGTGTGTGTGTGGGTGTATTAAGGACAAATGTGAAAAATAGGAAGGGACACGAGGTTTAAACAGGAAAGTAGAAGCAATGAAGAATAAAAAAAAATGTAAAGTTAAAATATAGTGCATTGACATGTATATTCCTTTAACACAATTTAAGAAACCTACTTGCGAAAAAGTACAGAAAATGTGCTGTGAAGAAAACTCAATTCATTTTATTTTTGTTGTAATTTATATTCATTATCATCAAACTTTGGTAGCAGAATTAGCTATACGATATAATTATTATTATTATTATTATTATTATTATTATTATTATTATTATTATTATTATTATTATTATTATTATTATTATTAGGGTTGTAAGGGGTAGTGACGTGTGTATAACCTCTCCTACCCAATTCTCATCCTCACCTTCTCGTGGTACAACCTGTTTTCACAAACGAGGCTCTGAGGACCGAGTCACGGCGGTATAACCGTTCCATCAGGTACTGAGTAAATGCGGTATCCTAATGTCTGTCCAGAGACTAAAAGGTAGCAGCCCTACCACTGGACTACTTAGCGTCGGGCCAGTAACCTGTCCTAAGGAACTTCAAAACTACTTTCAAGTCTCAACACGAAAAAAGCCAGAAGGAATTGAAATATTAGTGTTTCTCTTGAGGCCGAAACAGGTCAACAAATGGCCTAAATTCGTGAATGTACTATGATGATGATGATGATGATATTATTATTATTATTATTATTATATTATTAAATACAATTTTTGGAGGAATGTGACACGTAAAAGTACCTAAAAGGAACATTTTAATTGAGGTAACTAAGGTCAAAAAATACAAATAAATAAATATTTTCTTTGAAAACGTATATAATACATATAGGACCTATATTATGCTGATTTAATTATTAGTTTTATTATAATATTAAATTGAATTGTACCATTCTCAAAATACAGCATATGATGATATGGTAACTATAGGGAATTATTCTTACGAAAAGCGAAAACAATCTAATATGTACGATCATTGTCAATAGATCAAAGCCATACAAATGAAGAAATTAAATGCCGACAAAACTTAACATTCGAGTTATAGTTCAAAATCTCTTGTTTTTCTGCATGTTTTTAAAAATGTAAAATTAAAATTTGTAATTTTTAATGTTTAATTATTTGGGTTGTAATTTTACTATAAACACAAAAACTGAAAGAGACATAAATATGGACTGTTGAAAGTTCAGAAGATATGCGGATCTATACACAAAACATTAAAGAACAAAACAAGAAGAGATACTAGATTCAAATTTTATAAAACACTGGCCGTTCCTGCATTACTTTATGGGAGTGAAACTTGAGTAATGACCAAAAAATTATAAAGAAGAGTATAAAGCGTAGAAATTAACTTCTTTAGAAGAACAAAATGATGCACAAGATTGAATCGGATAAAGAATGAATATATAAGAACAGAGCTAAATATATATCCATTGAATGATGAAATTATAAAATATGGAGTTAAATGGTTTAGACATGTAGAAAGAATGAATGTAACAAGATTACCAAAAGCAGCATTTAACTACATGCCAAGAGGTTCAAGGAATGTAGGAAGGGCAATGAAAATATAGACAGAACAGCTGTGAGGCGGAACAGGCAATTTTCCTAGCCCGTGAAGTGAAGAAGAAGAAAGAAGAAAATGTATAAAATAGTTACTTTGCATGTGGCACATGGCGTAAAACACAGCCCCTTACACAAGTGGGAGAAACAAGCCAAAGGTATTCGAAAATAGGATGCTAAGACGAATATTTGGTCCGATAAGAAATTATCATGGAGAAAACGTCTTAACGTGGAACTCCATAATTGACACAGTAAAATTGTAAGCTTCATTAAGTCTTATAGATTAAGATAAGCAAATCATACATAGCAAGAATAGATTAAATAGAATCTTTTTAGATGTTTTAATGGAAATGTCTTTGGGAAAATAATATTACGAAAGCTTAGGCGTAGATAGGAGGATAATATTTGGATGGATCTTAGAGAACTGGATATCGTGGAGATATGAACTGAATTGAGTTGACTGGAGTTAGGGTTCAGTGGAAAGCCTTAGTGAATGCGGAAATGTTTCCATATGCCAAAGCGTTAATTTATTCATCTTCATCATCATCATCATAGACGTGACGGTCATTTTAGTTTGACCCTAGCCTCCCTTTTGTCAATCATCTATTCGCTTCAGTAGCGGCTTTTACTTTCCAATTCCTTATACTTTTTTTTTCGAAAAGCTTTCTCTATATTATCATACATCCATTATAATCTAGATCTGCTAACTTTCCTCTGACCACTTAGTTTGGCATTTATTTTTCTGAAAAAAGCGTGTATCATTAATTTTGCATACATGACCGAATCATTCAATGCGTCAAAATAATAATGTCTGTATCTATGTCTTTATACAAGTCATATATTTCCTGTTTTGTATTTCTTATTCTCATTGATTGGCCATAATTTTTCATTTAGACCTTTCTTTCCCAATTGGTAAGCATAGAGGCTATTTTTAGTAGGGACAAGGATTCACTACCGTATATTACAAGCTTGATATATTTTGTTTTATGTATATATTCTTAATTTTATTTTCTTTTATTGTTCCTATTATTTATGATTTTGATTATTGTTATTATTATTATTATTTTGTTATTATTATTATTATTATTATTATTATACATCATCGTTAAATTCCATATGGTGGGATAAGGATATTTGGAAAGACACAAAAAATATACATATTAGTAAAACAATGGTGAAATCTGTTGCCATGTATGGATGTGAGATATGGACAATCAATATGTGCTACAAGAATACACTAATAGTTTCTAAAAATGGATTATTTACGCAGAAGTGCCAGAAAGTCAAAATTAGAACATGTCACAAATAAGCAAATTATTGTAAAGCTGGCTTAACTTGAGAGAGGGAGAGAGAGAGAGAGAGAGAGAGAGAGAGAGAGAGAGAGAGAGAGGAGAGAGGAGAGAGAGGAGAGAGAGAGAGAGGAGAGGACAGACAGAGAGAGACAGAGAGGACAGAGAGAGAGAGAGAGAGAGAGAGACAGAGAGAGAGAGAGACAGAGAGAGAAGAGAGAGAGAGAGAGAGAGAGAGAGAGAAGAGAGAGAAGAGAGAGGGGAGAGAGAAGAGAGGAGAGAGGAGAAGAGAAGGAAAGAGACAGAAGAGAAGAGAGAGAGGAGAGAGAGATATGGAGATACAAGGGTAGATCGTTGACCGCTTTAGTCAGATACAAAAGAAAGAACCCACCCTGTTGTCAGTTTTCCTCTTCCCCCTTTCACTATTAACATCTGGTGAAGAAAACCCGCAAACACTAGTGCGAGTGAGTACAGTTGTTTCATTCTACAAATTTCTCAGAGAAACTATAGAAACATAAAGGAAGCAGAAGAAAGCATAATTGAAAGAATTGAGGAGAAGGAACTAAAGTGGTTAGGACATGTTTTATGAATGGAAGATGAGCGATGACCAAGGGGAACTATATCAATGACATCCGACCAGAAAGTAGAAAAGAGGGAGACCGAAGTTAACATGGAAGGAAAATATGAAGACATTAATGCAAGAAAGAGGGCTAAGCATTGAAGATGCCCAAGATCGTAGACTTTGGAGGTTTGGCACGGGAAGACGGCAGCAGCTGTAAAAACCCGAAGATAGAAAGATTATTATTATTATTATTATTATTATTATTATTATTATTATTATTATTATTATTATTATTAACGATACCATCTCAAAATTAATATTAAAAACTAACCATTTAACATAACTTCAATATAAATAATTTTAATGATCAACGTTATAGTAAATTGGATATTATTGACTCAAATATACCTAGTTCAATTATATGTCTATGAAGTAAGTTTACCATTTATCATTTCATGAACATACTAAATGTTTTTAATTTTTCATAATTAACTGATATTTTATAAATAATTTGTGTGACAATTTCGAGTAATACTAATAATAAGAATAGTGCGTGAGAAATAATGGAAATTTCAGAAAGGGATTACTTTGCGTGTAGCAGAGGGATGACTAAGACATTTCTCAGTGAAGTAGTAAGCCAAGAGGTCGTCGGTAGGAAAGTAAAAAGAAAAAAAATGGAGGTGAAGAAGGGCTTAATTGGAATTCTTGTCATGACCACAGGCGCGGTGCTGAAGCGCCGCTGAGGCAAAGATATGAGTCTCAAGCTTACAGGAATCCTCCTTAAGGACAAGAAGAGAACAAGAAAAGAAATATAGGAGAAGTGAACATTATGGAGGTACCGAAGTAAGCTTAATATTTGCTACACTTCACCCGGATCTAATGTATTTCAGTCACGAGTTGATATGCTACTTTAATTGGGATTAAATCCATATAGTGATTGTACCAAGTACGTGTTCTTCTTTACTCAACTGTTTCCGTCCCTTTCTTCCAATTTTCTTTCATCCCCCCAGCCCTGTCTCTCGTTCTTCGCAATGACGTGAAATACTCCATTTAACGAACTCCCGAAAATAATTTAGCAACGCATATATTTTTTCTCTTAAAAAAGTGCGTAGGTACTTATTTTTAGACATCTATACTGTAAATCAACTACATGTAGACTACAAAACGGATATGATTCAATTAAAGGGTTGAAGTAGTATAGTACCCTACTCAACATCGAATTTTATAAGAAGTTAGATTTATTATAATAATAATAATAATAATAATAATAATAATAATAATAATAATAATAATAATAATAATAATAAAAGTAATAATAATAATAATAGCTTTAATTCACCTGGCAGAGTTAAGGCCTTAAGGCCTTGTCTGCCACTAACCAGGTTTTAAAAAAATACAAAAATAGTCTTACATCTATATTACAATAAACATAAACAATTAAATGTTGTACAATTATTATTTAAAATGTATTTTGAATTACCCTAGATTTAACGAATTAAATATAATATGGACAAGACATATATAAAAACGAGAAAAAATTATTACATAGTATAAATTTAAATAAAAAGAGAAAAAATAATTATTAGACAACAGGTAACTATATAAGTGTGACTTAAATGTGCCAAGTGTGTGCCAACCCTGATATCTTGAAGAAGGAAATTCCAGAAGCGGGCAGAAGCTACTGTGAAGGAAGTAGAATAGGAGGAAGTGCCATGAACAGGGATTGTTAGCATACTGTTATCTTGTACTCTAGTGTCAATACTGTGGTAAGAAGATAACTTCTCAAATCTGGACGCCAGGTAACTAGGAGTGAAGGAATTCAGAAGCTTGAAAAGTAGTGAAAGAGAGTGCAGTTTACGTCTGTCAGTAAGACGGAGCCAAGAGAGGTTATTGAAGTGTTGTGTTCGGAAATATGGTCATAACGGCTGATATTGAAAATGAATTCGGATGTGTCTAAATGACACAAAGAGTAGGGTCAAACATTTTCAGATAATTTTGAATTTTATAATGGTTAAAGCAAGGAGCAACAGGGATCAATTAATTTTTAGGATTGAAAAATTCAAAGGACACGTTTTCCGCGAGATTATGTTAACGACATATAATTTCCTATAACCGGAAATTATAATACAAAGAGCAGAAGTTAATTCATAGGAAATAGTAAAGAAGTAATTATCTTCATGCCCGATATTGTACGAGTAGTAACATTTTGAAGAAGGATTTGTGTCCCGAAAAAGAATTACTGGTTCAGATTGGATTTAATTTTCGGTAGAGCCGGATTCTTTTCTTAGGGTCGGAAGTTGGTACACTGGCTAGGAAAACACTTCAAAATTACTAAAAAATGTTTCTTGTAGAAATAATTACAAATGTATTCACTTCTTAATATCCCAGCAGATTAAGTAAATGTAGGTGGTATTGTTCTTCACCGTCAATTCAAAAATTATTTTTTTTATTTCTGTATTAAATATTACATTTTATCAGGAGATCTCTTCTTGCTTCTATCTTTGTTGAAAGTTGTATGCAGAATGAATAGTGTAATTCTTTTATAATTTTCAGACCATTATTACATCACATGATGATAAGTTTAAATTCTATTGGTTAATAGTGCTTTAAATATAAGGTTAAATTTTATTTGTTAGATAAGAACGTTAATTATTTTAATATCCAATCAGAGTTTAGTTTACTTTCATTTAAGAATATGAAGTTAAGCAGGTGTTCTTATTACTGATATAACAGAAGGATTTATAATTTTGACAACAATGACTTAATACAATTTTAAAAGCATTCTTTACATAGACTGTTATGTAATACAATTTCTTTAATTGTTACTGAGACATTTTTATTCAACAATAACTAACAATGAATTATTTAGATGATTTTTTTTTATTCAAGTTATATTCAAATATTAAAAGAATTTTAAAATACAAAATTATTAACTTTAACATTTGTATTCATTATAATATTAAATTCTGCTTTAACAGTAACCAGAAATATTAAACGGAGATCAAACTCATGCGGCGATCATTCAGTTAGCCAAAGCACCGATGTACTATATCACAATTTTTAAATAAACAATTAATAGTAATGGTTTATTTTACGAAGTAATATATTGATGTTCTTTTAATCAAGATTTTCTGAGACTGGAAACATCTTACCTCAATTTAATGTTGATTTGTTCTCGAACATGTTTCGATATAATCTTCTATATGATCTTCAGCATGTTGGAGAACAAATCAACATTAAATTGAGGTAAGATGTTTACAGTCTAAAAAAAATGTATTAATAGTAAATCGAGGGATACGTATGCTTTGATAAACAACGCTATTTCAACAATTTAGTCTAGTATCAATTTATATTTATTAAAGCTACCAATAAACAAAGTTTTATATAAAATAATTCATCTTTGATTATTTGGCAGTTCATCTTGCCAAGATAAGTGGAACTCAAATTCCGTCTATCTTTCTGGAAGCAAATTTGGGAATAACTATCTCAAATAATTGTTCTTTCTTTCTTTCTAAGTTCTTCTAATTGTCACACTTCAGTTTCTAGGAATTTTCTCCTCTTCTAGCATTTTACGAATAGGTTTTTATGTCTCTTGAAGTTTGAAAATTACCTTGTTACTGTAAATATACTCAAAGTAATTACAAAAAATATTTTTATTTAACGGTTGTTGATGTATACAACATCTTTCTGTCCCCATATCTGTATTAAGTTTTAATTCTCTTCCTCCATTCAACTCTATTCTTTCAGTTGCTATCCTGTAGTCTCCTGTCCTTCATCAAGTTCATAAGAAAATGACGAATTCATCAATACATAATTAAGTAAACGTGTAAACAATATTTTTACATGTTTGTCACAGCGGGGATAACAATGCAGGCTATAAGTACCTGTGTGATTCAAAATATATTTTTTCTCTGCCTGCAGGTTAAACTTCCAGGGGATTGGTTTGATTACCATGGGGAGAGCGTTATAAGGATATTAAAAAAAGAAGAAGAAAAAAGTAAGATAAAAAGAAAGATTAAATAGGTAAATAATAATAATAATAATAATAATAATAATAATAATAATAATAATAATTCACGAATGGGAAATGAAAGACGTGCATGGAAGCTTCTTGTAGGAAAACCAGAGGGGAAAACGCCCAGTTGGTAGACCACGAATGAGGTTTCAGAATAACATTAACTATGATTTGAGGGAAGTGGATTATACAGGGGATGATTGGAAAACATTAGCTCAGGATAGGGATGCATTGAAAGCTTATGTCTGCGCGGCCATGATCCTACGGGTTCGATAGTGCCAGTGAGTTAGTCATTAATTTATTTAGCTATTCTATGCGAGATGGTTAACTAAGTTAAGGGAATGGAACAACAATATTGGGAAGAACTCGTTTTAGATAATAAAAATGTAATATTAGTGTAACGTGACGTAAGTATGTTTATTAGGAATCTCATAATTAAATTCAACTGAACGAGGAGAGCGAATTCAACCTGTATTTGTATCACTTTGATTAGTTCTCTATTTAAATGAAGGTAACCATTTGGCTTTACTCTCTACTGAGGACACAAACCGCAAAATAGCCTTCGGCTTGTGTATCCATGGTTAATATATGAACATCTCCCATCTTTTGTTTAAATTTAATCATGCTTCTATGTTTATAGGAATAATATTTTCATTAAATTAATATCTACAATTTAGCTCATACTTACGATATCAAAAATGTATTTATTTACATTGTCGTGGGGTTAAAGCCACGGCCTTCTCTTCCACTCACCAGGACAAACATATGTTACATTCATTATACAAAAATCACAATAATATTGTATACTAACCGATTACACTGAGCAACAAGAAAGAAACTTTTGTTCTTGTCTCAGAAAGACAAATATGTGATTCTGATAGTATTTTTTCTCGTGAATTCAAATGTGATATCGGTTTTTTCTCCACCACGCAAGGTTTCCGAGAGACAGGCATTTATAATTTCAAACACTTCAATATTTTCTACATTCGTAACTACACAATATTCGAAAATTCAGATTCACCTAGAAAGTAACAAATGACGATTTTCTGCTATATTTCGCCTGTGGAGCATCCCTCTTTGATGGTCCAACAATAATCGGCCAGCATATTAGGATTCCATTTGCCTCGATATATCTTTTCCATAGCTGAAATCTCCTGATGAAAGTGTTCCCATTTTATTTTACAATGGACAAATGGTCCACCGCTGCGGTCTCGAGGTAGCGTGCTGCCTTGTCACGCAGCGGGCCCGGGTTCGATCCCCGGTCGGGGCAGTTTTTCTGGGTGAGGTTTTTATCGGGGTTTTTCCTCACCTGTAAGACAAATGTCAGGAAAACTTTAAGGCCCAAACGGTCCCCGAAATCATATGGCCATCATCCATCATGATCATCCTTATCATTATCATCATCATCCTTCACCGGTGTGGAAAGCAACGGGAAGCTACCACATCTACATAATTCCCTAGTAAAGCTGCAAGCATATCATGAAAATGCTATGATTGCAGTGAAGGACCTGGCTTCGGGCAGAATTACAATGGATGGATGGACAAATAAACGAAAAAAGTTTTCTAAAAAAATAATTATTTAAATCCATTAATTGAAATTGAAATAAAAAAACTGCGAGTGATGGAGAAATTCCGAATACATATTTGAAAACACGATAAAAAAACTGCATTAAGTACAACTATTGGTATTCATGAGACAAAAATCATGTTGACCAGTGTAATCCATAATTCCAGAGATTCTGGTGTTATTTGTAATTTTCTTCTCTTTTGAACCGGTTAGTGTCTGTTTCAATTATTTCAACATACCTATTTATTTAGGTTGCCTTTGTCTAAAGCTGTACAATGGCGAAACTTCTGACTATTTATTCTATTTGAAATTTCGTCATCATTACTATTCTTTCTTAGATATAACTCCTTATTTTAATTATGCCACGCCTTTAATATCTTCATCTTCTAATACTCTACTTTACTTAGTACATCATGTTATTACCTTCACCTTTATCTATTCCCATATAATTATTCTGATGCTTAAATAATGAGAAGATAAATAAGGGTAAATCTGAAATATAAACATTAAATGCTTTATGGGATAAGAATATAAGTTCTAAAACAAAATCAGATATTTTGAATTCAATAATAAGAAATACAATTACAAGCGAGGCACAGACAAGTGAATTAAAATCTAGAACAATAAGTAAATTAAATCTGCAGAAATGAATCATTGGAGGTGTTAAGTTGGAATCTCTAGAAGAGATCTAATAAGAAACAGTGTAATAAAACAAAATATGTATATTCAAACTACAATTGTAGATTTTATTTTAAAATAATAAAATTGTATGGGGAAGTGAAAGAATGATAGAAGTCTGATATTCCATGCAAAATATTGGAATGGGTGCTACCTGTTAGATGAGGAGGAAAAACGGCAAAAATAACGTGGATTGATGAGCATGGCGGAAAAAGGTTGGACGATGAATTTTAGAATGACAAAGAGATATGGAGGAGAATGACAGTAGATTATTTTAGGGCAAGGAGATGTTTGGAAACATGTGTGAAACCTGCTAAATAAATAAAAATAATAATTCGTTAAAAAAGAACACAAATTTGATATGTAACGGAACATTAAATTGGCGAAATATTAATTTCTCGCAGCAGTTATTTAAATATGACACAAATTTAAGTATTCTTTACTCATACGTTTTTATGTTGCTGGATTAAATACGTAAATAAATTAAACAAACTTATTTACCAATTTAAGGAGTAACAATAAAAATGTAATGCACCAATTGGTTTTTCTGGAATCTATTAAGTGAAAACTCAATTGTCTAGAAAAATATCACTGCTTTATTGGAAAAAGCTTATGCTTATTATAATAGTTTC
This sequence comes from Diploptera punctata, assembly GCA_030220185.1. Taxonomy (NCBI): domain Eukaryota; kingdom Metazoa; phylum Arthropoda; class Insecta; order Blattodea; family Blaberidae; genus Diploptera; species Diploptera punctata. The sequence continues at coordinate 27,398 of JASPKZ010000284.1, forward strand.
CGGTACGGTATGAACAAAAACCATTATGTGATTATAGATACTTTTCTTTTAACGTTAGGATTTTCTGCCCTTTTTTTCGTTAGGACAATTTTTTTTTTCTTGGAAAGAAAATGGAAAAGGAATCGTGTGAGAAAATGTATGTTGAAACTAAAGGTAAAAAAGTCCTGAAGAAATGAGATAGGGTTGTGGTTTTGAATGATGGCTCTTTTCTAAGTCCTAAGGTTCCGCAGTAATCTTTACTTCTTTCACAGCCGTCCATCAGCGTGACGTAAAGCCACACTAACTTACTTGTCAGAAAAAAAAGAAAGAGCAATTCAAAATACCATTATTTAATTTTTATAACAATAAGAAAATTGTAACTAAGCTTAGGATTTTAGGTGTAATTTTTACGATAAAAGAGGGAGGGAAAAAATATACTAAAAGTGCAACAAAATAGAGGAATGGGTGCTCTTTTTCATAGGCCTAAACTGTTATTTATTTTTTAAAAAAACTGAAAGTGTAATAGAAATGCTAGTTTTGAAAATCAAAGGAGTTGTTTAGTCCACTGGTGTGATCTAGTGACAACGAAGTTGGCTCTGATGAAGCAGGCCGGGGTGTTATCCTCGGTTGGGACAAGTTTTCTGAGTGGAGTTCATTATGTTTTTTTCTTCATCTATAAGGCAAATATCAGAAAATTGTAATAATAATAATAATAATAACAATAATAATAATAATAATAATAATAATAATAATAATAATAATAATAATAATAATAATATAAAAGTTTAATTTTACCGTGCAGAGTTAAGACCATAAGGCCTTATCTGCCACTCAACTAGGTTCTTAAAAATACAAAAAAAAGTCTTACATCTCAATGACAATAAACATAAACGATTACATGTTATATATACAATACAATTATTATTTATAACGTATTTTTATTTACCCCAGAATTAACGAATTAAGTGTAATATGTACACGACATAAAAAACGAAAAAAAATAGTAATGACATAGTTTTAAATTTAAATAAATAGAGAAAAATAATTATTAGACAACAGATAACTGTATAAGCGTGACTTAAAAGTGACAAGTGTGCGGCAACCCCTGATATCTTGAGGAAGGAAATTCCAGGAGCGGGCAGAGGCTACTGTGAAGGAAGTCGATTAAGATGGAATGCTATGAAGAAGGATTGTTAGCAGACTGTTATCTTGTAATCTGGTGTCAATATTGTGGTAAGAATATAACTTCTTAAAACTGGACGCCCGCGCCGTAGCCGAGCGGTTAAGGTAGGAAGCCTTGGCGCAGAGCTACGGGACTTGCGCTGGTTCGAGTCTCCATGGGGGAAGAAATTTTCTCATGGTATTTCCGCCAGTATGGGACCGGTGCCCACCCAGCATCGTGAGGCAATTTGGTAGCTACAATAAGTAGCGGCTCCAGGTTGAGGAACCAGCTATAACGGCTGGGGGACTCGACATGCTAACCACATGTCACCCCTACACTGGCTGTTGATTATCTACCTCTGTGATTGACACATGTGGATGTGAAGGGCCAGCAGCCGGCTGGTAAAAGGGCAACCGCTGAAAAGTGGAAAGACCCTCAATCAATCGGAAAATCTGGACGCCAGGCAACTAGGAGTGTAGGAATTCAGAAGCTTGAAAAGAAGTGAAAGATAGTGTAATTTACGTCTGCCAGTAAGACGGAGCCAAGAGAGGTTAATTGAAGTGTTCGGAAGTACGGTTCATAACGGCGGATATTGAAAATGAATCGAACGAAGCATTATGAACGCTGCAGTCTCTGCGACAAGTCATAGTTTAGATTATTATACTGGGTGTCCCAATACGAACGCCGGAATTGAATTGGCTGCCATTTTTTACTATGAGGTTGGCAGCACTCTACCTACACTTTTTGTTTTCTATATTTGTTGCAATTACTGTATATGGAGCGTTACACTGCTGAACAACGAGTTTTAATTGTGAAAATGCATTACCAGAATAGTGCGTGTTATGCTCAAACTGTTCGAAGGCTTCGTGCGTCTTAGGCCAGAATAATGCGCCTAACGATCAACTGTTCGGAGACTGATGAAATGCGAGGCAACAGGGAACACTGCAAACATTCCAACACCCGAAAGCACTCGTCGTACGCGGTCTATTCATAACATCGTCATTGTGAGAGATAATGTTCAAGTGAGTCCGAACAAATCCATTCGTTGACGTTCACAGCAGTTAGGCATTTCAAGAAGCTCACTGCAGAGGATTCTCGTGAACGATCTGCACATGCATGCATTTAAAGTGCAGTTAACCCAAGAACTGAATCCAACAGACCATATACAACAAAGAAAGTTCGTTCAGTGGATTCTTGAGAGACAACATACAGACCACAACTTTATCATAAGTAATGGCCACGAGTGATTTCCAATTTATCCAGAGAATTTGGAAATCAAGAGTGGCATTTGTTAGGACTATTTAACGAATAACATTAAGCTGTTTACTCAACAATATTATTGTTTAACTATAGTTATTTTAAAATATTTATGTATTTAATGTAAACGGCGATGTTTGAAAACAAATCAGAAATGTGAGGTTATGTTCATTCACTGCAACTAGATCATATTATTTATTGCCAAATAAGATCGCAATATTGTAAGAATGTACCCAAGTGGAGAAATAATGAAACACATCAAACTATATATCATAATCAACATTACGGGTTATTCATTTATTTTTTTTAGTAAACAACTCAGTAAAATCAAGGAATCTGTTCATTATTTGCTATATTCAATATATATGTTAGAGAGAAATATTGTTCAGTCCAGTTCAGAACAGTAAAAAGGAGGAGCTTTCTTTATCACAAAGGCAAGAGCTGATACAGAGAAATCGATAAAGAGCGAGGTGAAACACCGACTGTCATTGATTGTAAAACAAAATTCATTGAAACATGATTGGTCATTGACTAGAATTTGTGGCATGAGTTAAATAGTCAACAAAATGATATTTAGTGACGAGGCTCATTTTCATCTTTCAGGCTTCGTAAACAAACAGAACTGTCGCATTTGGGGAACAGAAAACCCTAACAAATTATTGAAAAGGAATTACACCCTCAACGAGTGACTGTTTGGTGTGGACTTTGGTTCGGTGGAGTGATAGGGCCTTACATTTTCGAAGATGACGATGGTAATGCCATAACAATTAATGGAGAACGTTACCGTAATATGGTTAGAAATTCATTGCGGCCTTATTTGGATGACATTGATTACGAACAGTTGTGGTTCCAGCAAGATGGCGCTACATGCCACACCTCCAACGAGACTATTTATCTGTTGCATGAGAAATTTCCAAACCGAGTCCTTTCGTGCAGAGGTAACCAAAACTGGCCACCAAGGTCATGTCAGCTGACACCGTGCGACTTCTTTCTTTGGAGGTTTGTCAAATCACAAGTTTATGAACACAGTCCCCGAAGCAGGAAATTCGACGTTTCAGCGTCGAACTCCAGGCGCAACACTTTGCAAAAGTGATCAGAAATTTCAAGGACAGAGTCACTAGCTGCAGAGCATCTCGTGATGGAAATATGCCAGATGTAATTTTCCATTACTTAAATCGGAACGTGTGCTCTTTGTGTTGATGTATGAATATATGTCATTTTTTCAAATATAGTTTATTTTGTGCATTATTAAATATGGCGTTCTTATTGGGATACTAATCGAAGTGTGGAAACATAAGATTGAATGCTGTGTCGTACTATCTAGGAGGGGGCTCTGTCATTGAGATTACTCAACCAGGTAGGCACTCCATGCTCTTCCGATCCGATTGAGGGTCTTTCCACTTTTCAGCGGTTGCCCTTTTTACCAGCCGGCTGCTGGCCCTTCACATCCACATGTGTCAATCACAGAGGTAGATGATCAACAGCCAGTGTAGGGGTGACATGTGGTTAGCATGTCGAGTCCCCCAGCCGTTATAGCTGGTTCCTCACCTGGAGCCGCTACTTATTGTAGCTACCCAATTGCCTCACGATGCTGGGTGGGCACCGGTCCATACTGGCCGAAATACCATGAGAAAATTTCTTCCCCCATGGAGACTCGAACCAGCGCAAGTCCCGTAGCTCTGCGCCAAGGCTTCCTACCTTAACCGCTCGGCTACGGCGCGGGACACTCCATGCTCTTATGTATTCAAAAAAAAAGTATGTGTGCAATGAAGAGTTTTAAAATCCTCTACCGAGGGCGTGTCCCTATAAGGCTCGGATGACGAGGGCCATGCAAAAGTATCTACAAAGACATCTGTTAAATTATGGTAAGGAAATATAAATGAAATTGATTTTTAGAGTACAAATATTGATCCATCGACGTATAAATATGTTTTAGGATATTTAAAATGGATATATAATAAATTGATATACATTGTTCATCTTCTTCTTCTTCTACTACAAGGTTTAGAATATGCAGCCTGTTCCGGCGAAGTTAAAAGTGGAGTCAATCTTCTACGTGGTCGGCCAACATCTCTTGTTCCTCTGGGATTATACAGGAAGGTTCTTTTTGGTATTCTTTCGTTGTTCATTCTCATTAAGTGTTCTGTCCATTTCTTATTATTTTCGCTGATTTTATCTTCAATTTTATATATATTTAATTCTTCTCGTATAGTTTCGTTCCTTACTCTATCCGCTCTTGTGCATCCTTTCACATTACGTAAAAACAGCATTATCCAATTTTCACTTCCATACAACAACAAAGGAACAGCCATTTTTTATATAGACCTAATTTAAGTTTCGTATCTTTCCTTGTTTTCCGACCTAAGGTTCTTTTTATGGTTCCACAAATAGCCTGGAATTTATTTACTTTATTTTCTATTTCTTTATTTTCTCCATAAGTTATATCACATCCTAAATATTGGAAATGTGATATTTGTTCTATTATTTTGTTATCCAGTACAATTTTTGTTCATTGTAAAGGAAATTAAACAGCAGAATTCGCTGTATCACTATTCCTAGCTATATTTTCTATTCATCCACTGTATAATGTATTTCCTTCAATCATGGTTACTATTATCCTCTCACCTCATTCTTGGCCTTCTTACTGAGCGCTTTCTTTCTGGGTTTCCCCTCTTTCATTCTCCATTCCTATCCCTGTCAATTGTAGTCTACGAAAGTTAATAATAAACTAACAAACTAATTAACTAACGCACTGGCACTATCGAACTCGTAAGTTCATGGCTGCACAGACCATAAGCTCTCCACACATCCCTATCCTGAGTCAATGATTTCCAATCATCCCCTGTATAGTAAATACTAATAAAATTAATATAAAATTCCGTTGAGGTGAATTGTCATGGTACCTGCCAACAGGTACATTTTAATTTTTAACTTTTATCTTATCCCCTGTATAATATACTTCCCTCAAATAATGGTTAATATTATTCCCTATCTAATTCTTGGTCTACCAACTGAGCTAATTCCTTCAGGTTTTCCTACAAGAAGCTAATAATAATAATAATAATAATAATAATATTATTATTATTATTATTATTATTATTATTATTATTATTATTATTATTATTATTATTATTATTATTATTATTAGCCGAGTGGTTAAGACAAGAAGCCTTGGCCGGAGAGCTACGGGTTTGCGCTGGTTCGAGTCACTATAGGGAAGAAATTTTCTCATGGAATTTTGGCCAGTATGGGACCAGAGACCACCCAGCATCGTGAGACATTTGGGTAGCTTCAATAAGTAGCGACTCACAGGTTGAGAAGACCAGTTATAACGACTGGGGGACCCGACATGCTAACCACATGTCACCCCTTCACTGGCTAGAAGATCGTCTACCTCTGTGATTAACATGTGTGGATATTAGACCAGCAGCCTGCTGAAAGCCAAGGGCCTTCTAGGCCTGTCGCACTTGGAGTTTTTTTAATAATAATAATAATAAAATAATGTTGTTGATATTACTTTCTTGTATATTTTAATTGATTATCACTGTAGTATGATCGAACTATATGCTGAATAAATTAGAGAAGATTACATTAATATAGTGGATATCGCATTTATTTTAATGCTTAAAAATTTTCTTCCAGAAATTTATAGTTAGTATATATTTTCAAGGGAAGTCCTTCATTTTCCTTTGACTGTCTTGTTCTTTCTTTCTCCCAATATCAAGCTATCTCTCGTTCTATCTTCAATTCCAAAAATAATAATTAGAGAGCGAAGATCTCTCTCTTTATTTTCCCTTAGCTAAACCTCTGCCTTTGTAGGTACTTTCAAGAACCCCATGTCATCTGGGAGAACAGAAAGTAAAAAAAAAAAGTGTTGCTAGCAAATAGACTCAGAATTTGACATGGCCAATGCCTTTGTTCTCATCCCGGGGACTCTGGTTCATTAAATATTTTGATTGAAAAATTTTCATGGAATAACACTGTTTCTTTCTTTATCTTATTTTTGTATCTCGCTTTTGAACTTTAAAACTAATAATTAGGAACGGAAGAAAAACATACAAAAGCGCTTTTTTATCTGCTAGCAAGAACTGTGTTCTGTGTACAGATTTTCATAAACCCTTCGTATACCTATGTCTTAAGTCAATATAAACTGGATAATTTAACCATCACAATATTATTTTGATTGTTTTATATTGTCGCGCCTAGCGGTCGCGTAGGATTCAGATGGAATTTCTTTAAAATTAACTCCACAGATATTTACACAAAATTCCCATATTCACTTTAATGATTTCATAATAATTAACTGATCCTTCACAAATAATTTACTGCTAATAATAATAATAAAATAATAATAATAATAATAATAATAATAATAATAATTATTATTATTATTATTATTATTAGGCATATTATTATTATTATTATTATTATTATTATTATTATTATTATTATTATTATTATTATTATTATTATATTAATATCAATCCATCCATAGTAATTCTGCCCGAGGGGAGGTCCTTTATTTCAATCATAGCATTTTTCATGTTATGCTTTGCAGCTTTACTAGGGAATTATAGGTGTGGTAGCTTACGTTGCTTTCCGCACTGATGAAGGATGATGATGATAATGATAAGAATGATGAATAAGGACGATGATGATGGCCGATGATTTTCGGGGACTGTTGAGCGCTAAGCTTCCTGACATTTATCTTACAGGTGAGGAAAAACCCCGAAACCCCTCCCAGGAGCCTGTCCCGACTGGGAATCGAACCCGGCTGCGTGACAAGGCAGCACGCTACCTCGAGACCACAGCGGTGGACATAATTAATATAATTATTAATATACTATATAATATGTTATACTAATATAATATATAATATAACAATATAATATATTATATCATATAGTCCACCGCTGCGGTCTCGAGGTAGCGTGCTGCCTTGTCACGCAGCGGGCCCGGGTTCGATCCCCGGTCGGGGCAGTTTTTCTGGGTGAGGTTTTTAACAAATTACATAATAATGTACAATATAGAGTAACAAATTATCTTGTTTTCTTTGCGGTACGTAACGTTTCAATAACTGGCAGGAGAAATTACCGTTTCGCTAATTTAAGGTTATGCCTTCCTTTTTTAAATAAATTTGATTGAATAAAACTGTGAAGGTTTTGTTATAATTGGCACTTGCTATCAGCGAGTCGCGTCCCGCGCCGTAGCGGAGTGGTTAAGGCAGGAATCCTTGGCGCAGAGCTACGGGACTCGCGCTGGTTCGAGTCTCCGTGGGGGAAGAAATTTTCTCATGGTATTTCGCCAGTATGGGACGGTGCCCACCCAGCATCGTGAGACATTTGGGTAGCTACAATAAGTAGCGGCTCCAGGATGATAAAATAAGCTATTACGGCTGGGGGACTCGACATGCTGACCACATGTCATCCCTACACTGGCTGATCATCTACCTCTGTGACTGAGCATGTGGATGAGATGCCAGCAGCCGGCTGGTGGCTATTCTCTCATTTAATTAAGTTGTATATATTCAATTCGTCTCTTATATCAACATCAACACGGCACAGCCATTAAATTACTCTCCTGGCGCGACAGGCCTACAAGGCCCTTAGCCTACCAGCCGGCTGCTGGCCTCACATCCACATGTGTGAATCACAGAGGTAGATGATCAGCAGCCAGTGTAGGGGTGACATGTGGTTAGCATGTCGAGTCCCCAGCCGTTATAGCTGATTTCCTCAACCTGGAGCTACAATAAGTAGCTACCCAATTGCCTCACGATGCTGGGTGGGCACCGGTCCCATACTGGCCGAAATACCATGAGAAAATTTCTTCCCCCATGGAGACTCGAACCAGCGCAAGTCCCGTAGCTCTGCGCCAAGGCTTCCTACCATAACCGCTCGGCTACGGCGCGGGACAGCCATTATATTAAAAAACTTTAATTTTGTCTCTTTTAGAATTTATTATAGTTCCATCCATAATAATTCTGCCCAAGGGTAGGTCTTTCACTGCAATCACAGCATTTTCATGCTATGCTTTGCAACTTTACTAGGGAATTATAGGTGTGGTAGCTTCCCGTTTGATTTCCACACCGGTGAAGGATGATGATGAAGGAACCGTTGGACCCTAAGCTTCCTGACTTACAGGTGAGGAAAACAACCGATAAAAACCTCACCCAGGAGCCTGTCCCGACCGGGAATCGAACCCTGACCCGCTGCGTGACAAGGCAGCACGCTACCTCGAGACCACAGCTGTGGAATGATTACACTGAACAACAAAAAATAAACTTTTTTTTTGTCCCAGAAAGAAAAATATGTGATTCCGATAGTAATATTTCTCCTGAATTCAAATATGATATCGGTTTTTTTTCCATCACGCAAGGTTTTGGAGAGACAGGCATTTATAATTGTGGAGCTAATTTCCAAAAAGTACCAAATCCATGAAACCATGTTTTACAGAAATTGAGAAAAACATACTGTGTCTATACAACTTAAATAATATTACTGATTCTTCCTTATATATTATTTTAGTGTAGACAATCACAACAACATCACTTGGAAATATATTTGACTTATTATTATTAAGTTACCAATTAAATGAAAATGGATTTGGTACTTTTTGGCATGAATCTTTTATTAAGACTTCTGCAACATGTTCTACTTTTCTTCTGTCGACATTTAAAATTGACAGAAAACAACTGTGACAGACTGGCATGTTTCCATCATTTGTTGGAGCAAAATAAGTTATGTTTTGGTTCTTGCACACTCCCTCATTTTCCCCTTGGTTTGGTCGTCTCCTTTCGGGTTGTTTTACGTCAATCAGAGATATTAAAAAAAATCGTTGACTTACAGCATCTTTATTTTGCCAATATATATTATTTATATGGTTAATATGTGCATCACGTAGCTTTAAAGCCATACAGAAGTTAGTATCATGTTTACAATTTATCCTCGGTTTCTTTCAAAAGCATGATTGTGGTATCGTTCTGTCTTTTTTATTTCTTTTCCAGTTTTCGTCCGACCTCACTCGTTTCCTTGGTTCATTAGTAGGAACTGGTTCTTCCATATACTCATCAGATATATCACTTTCCATGTCGAACATGTATTTTAAAAATCGAAAATAAGCCTAGGTTTTTAAATCTTAGAAACAGACTCAAGCAATAGTTCATTACAATAACAAGTGTCACGTGACTCATTCAGCCAATGCGAGTGCTGGCGAATACTGTGACGTATGATTTTCATCATGAACACAGCCAATAAAAATGAAATATGATGTGATACTTTTTGCCATAAAACAGCTAGTGAATGTGGTACTTTTTGCTGTGAAATCATATATTTAGAGACCTTTGTGAAAGGGATTTGGTACTATTTTGCCCTAATAATCATGCCAATACATTTTTCAAATATCCAAGAGTTTGCTGCCACCTATAACCCAATTTTGGAATTTTGTGGATTTGGTACGTTTTGGAACAAGCTCCACAATTTCGAACATTTTAATAATTTCTACATTTGTAACTACACAATATTCGAACATTCAGACTCACCTAGAAAGTAAGAAAAGGCGATTTTCTGCTATATTTCGCCTGTGGAGCATCCCTCTTCATAGTCCAACAATAATCGGCCAGCATATCAGGATTCCATTCGCTTTGATATATCTTTTCCATAGCTGAAATCTCCTGATGAAAGTATTCCCCGTTTCATTTTACAATGGTCAAATGAAAGAAAAAACTTTTATTACAAAATTATTATTCAATTCCATTAATTGAAATTGAAATAAAAGAACTGTGGGTGATGGAGAAATTCCGAATACATATTTTAAAACACCATAAGAGACTGCATTAAGTAAAACTATTGGTACTCATGAGACAAAAATCATGTTGACCAGTGTAATAGTAATAAAACGTGAATTAGAAGAAGATCGATGATAGATAATGAAAGCAGTGTGCAATATAAAGGAAGTGCAGATTGTGTAAATTAGAAATGTAGGATGTTATAAGAAGTAGATTTTGATGAAATTTGAGAATGTAATCACGACGTACAAGGCAATTTAACATCCGCCCAACTAATTAGTTGGCAGGATTGAAATTCACTTTCGCGAGAACAGCTTCAGAGTGTTATTGGCATGGTACAGAGTACTTGCGATGTGTATAGCTTCCAATTTACCTTCTCCATTCTAAAATGCAATTAAAGTTATCTATAAATTATCCCAGAATTAAACTTGCCATTATTCTATCTACAGTTATATTACATGGATGCGAAACATGGACTCACACTTTAAGGGAGGAAGGGAGATTACGAGTATTTGAGAATAGAGTTCATAAGAAAAATTTTGGTCCAAAGAGAACTGAACACACAGGTGAATGGAGAAGACTATTTAACAGTGAACTACATTGTCTTTATTGGAAGCCAGATATAATAAGAACAGTTAAGTCTCGTAGACTGCGATGGAGGACATGTGGCACGAATGGGGAATGAAAGACGTGCATGGAAAACCAGAGGGAAAACGCCCAGTTGGTAGATCATGAATGAGGTGATATAATAACAATAACCATGAATTGGGGGAAGTGCATTATACAGGGAATGACTGGAAAACATTAGCTCAGGATAGGGATGTATGGAGAGTTTATGTTCGCCCGGTCTTGAACCTGCGGGTTCGATAGTGCCAGTGAGTTACTTACTTAGTTAACTTTTATAAGATTCATGATGTGTTCCGTTGAGGTTTATTCAAAATTAATATAAAATTATAGAATATTCACCTGAAAGGTCCGTCTCCTCAACTTAATTATCATTTAACTGTAGCGCTTTCGGGACTTGTCCCATCATCGGCAGGATTCAAAACTGGTGTTTCACTGAAGATCTGGTAGAGGGGGTTGCATGTATTGAAATCATGAAAGCAGCTCACAACGACAGCCTGATAAACGAAAACGAACCCAATACATGCAACCCCCTCTACCAGATCTTCAGTGAAACACCAGTTTTGAATCCTGCCGATGATGGGACAAGTCCCGAAAGCGCTACAGTTAAATGATAATTAAGTTGAGGAGACGGACCTTTCAGGTGAATATTCTATAATTTTATATTAATTTTTACTTAGTTAGTTAGTTAAAATACAGGCTAATTAAACGTACTAAATAATCACAATATTTTCCAAACCAACCAACCAAAACTTTAGTGAATGCTGCATTTTGACTTTTAAAACGTTTTATTAGCTGATATTTGCATTGGATTGTCGGACAAACAGCACCGTCTTCAGAGTATGTTCATATTTAATGACCGAAAATATGACAAATTTTCAATATTTATTATCATGGCTCCTATTTCATATATACTGTCTTCAGCACTTATTTAAGATTTTACATTACGACACGATGCCACCGCTGTGGTCTCGGGGTAGCGTGCTGCCTTGTCACGCAGCGGGCCCGGGTTCGATCCCCGGTCGGGACAGTTTTTCTGGGTGAGGTTTTTATCGGGGTTTTTCCTCACCTGTAAGACAAATGTCAAGAAAACTTTAAGGCCCAAACGGTCCCAGAAATCATATGGCCATCATCCTTATCATTATCATCCTTACCATTATCATTATCATCACCTTCACCGGTGTGGAAAGCAACGGGAAGCTAGCACACCTACACAATTCCCTAGTAAAGCTGCAAGCATAGCATGAAAATGCTATGATTGCAGTGAAGGACCTGCCTTCGGGCAGAATTATTATGGGTGGATTATTATTATTATTATTATTATTATTATTATTATTATTATTATTATTATTATTATTATTATTATTATTAAGATCAGCTGGAAAATCTAGATTGGATAGAATACGAAATAAAGAAATAAGGGAAATTATGGGTGTACAAGAGGAGCCGGACATCATAGACATTATAGAAAAGAATAGATTACATGTCAAATGAATACCAGAGCAAAAATTGCATAAATTTACTATGGAATGGATCCTAATGGAAAGGAGAAAGAAAGGAAGACCAAAGAAAATATGTGGATAGGATGTGTGCAAGCGGCTATATTATCAGAGGATTGGAGAAAGGTCAATGGATGGACAGAGAGGAATAGCATTTGGTTTCCGGAAGACGGCGGTAGCTGCCATGATACCGGATGAAGGTGATGATTATTATATTATTATTATTATTATTATTATTATTATTATTATTATTATTATTATTATTATTATTATTATTATTATTATTATTTATTATTATTATTATTATGAACAACATATAAAATCTTGTACGTACTTTTCAATTTTAATGATTTTTTTAATGTATTATAATTTGTAGGGCTGTGTTGTATATAGGCTACAATTTTATTGTAAATCTGTATTTGTATATTTTGATGGTTGAGTGGAAGAGAAGTCCTTATTAACTCAACTTTCCCAGAGTAAATAAATAATAATTATTATTATAAATTAATTTATTTCAAATATTATGAGAGGAAACGCATCCCCTTCCAATATTTCGCGGGGGGTCCATGGATTTTTAGGGAGTGATAAAAGTCCCGATTATGGCTTCTTCGGGAGGGACGTAAAGCCGTGGGTCCCGCAAAAGAACTTGAAGGCTGAAATACGGAGATTTAAGCAAATCTTATGGGTTCTTTCGCGTCCAGATATGAAATCCGACGCTAACAATTTAAATGGTTTAACAACCTTCCTTAAATAAGTTATTAATACCAACGATCTGGAACTAACTTATTCAATAGAGCGTTAAGCCATGCTTAATATTAGCACGCATGCGTATACACGAATACATTTGTCTAGTGTTAATGACGAATGACTCGAAACGTTTCAGAATCTTTAAAATTAAAACAATATTTTCGTACTGCGTTCTTTTATATTACGCAATCAATTACTTCTCTAAACTTCAAGAAGAGAAAAATACATTTTGGAATTAGAACCTTAACATCCATCTAATGAGGAGCTGAACATTTATTATTAAATAAAGCATTATATAGTAAGTAGATATGTTCTATAGGTCTATACAGAAGTATTTCTTGTCTAATATAAATAACTAATTAAATCACTGGCTCTTTCGAACCCGTAGGTTCATGGCCGAGCGTACCGCCCTGCAATCATCCCTATCCCGAGATAACACTTTCAATCATCCCCTGTATTAACTACTACCCTCAAATCATGTTTAATGTTATTCTCCCACCTCATTCCTTGTCTACCAATTAAGATTTTCCCTCTTGTTTTCTTTCAAGAGGCTTCCCAAGCACCTTACTCTAGAAAATTTACTTTCTTATTTCACATTGGAATATGCACGAGAAAAAAATGTTTTGTTTATTTAAATACTCCCATAGGATTGCATCAGGTATCAAATCTTTCGTCTCAGACGCGGGTATCTTGCCCACAAGTACTGCAAAATTTAAGTTGATATCATTTTACTATGTTTTTCAACTTTTCGAGCAACACGTTAATAAGACTGGTGAACATGATTTTCGTCTCATGAGTACCAATAGTTGTACATAATGCAGTTTTTCATCGTGTTTTCAAATATGTATTCGGAATTTCTCCATCACCCACAGTTTTTTTTTATTTCAATTTCAATTAATGGATTTAAATAATTATTTTTTTATAAACCTAGATTTTTTCCCGGAAAATCTTGGCGCAGTGAGCGATGAGC
>JASPKZ010000285.1:0-92411 GCA_030220185.1 Diploptera punctata
ATTAAAAATCATCGGAGAACATATTGTTTAAATAACTCACCTCATAGAGTCGGAGTTATGGCTGACGATGAACATGATTATGTTTGAAATCGCGATATCATGGAAGCATGAATCCTATGAGGTGAGTTATTTAAACAATATGTTCTCCGATGATTTTTAGTGACATAGATTATTTATTTAGGTATACACTTGAAATACGTATTATAAGATATTCATTTATCTCTAAATTTATTTATTCCAAATATTCATATACAGTATAATAATTAGTTACTATAAAAATTATAATGTACAACTCCAATTCTGTTAAGTGTTTTGACCTTGGATGGGGCAAAAATTCAGTGCAGAGCAGACTATTTGATAGTAAACAAACAAGTGCACAGGTAATGTGATCATTAGCAGTATTTCAGAGAAACAGTTGAGTGAATTGCACAACCAAAGTCTACACCAAGATCCCAGTTTTCCAATTTTTTTAATGTTTCGTTAACCCATTGGAGACACGTTTAAAGCGCCTAGCATGTTCACTGGGACCCATTTAAATCTCCTCACTGTTACTCCGGCTGCGCTGGACTTTAAATCAGAATACAAAATACACATACTGTGTTCTATAATTTATGTTTTCAGATATTTTGTTTACCCCTGAATTTCTTTTAGTATCTTGTACTTTTACGAATAGCAAAGGAATGTGGCCTACCTGCTACCCTCTTTTGTGCATTGTAAACCGTTATGTTTTGTTATTTTCAAGGCTGTGAAAGTTGACAAACATTTCAAAAACCATCTTTTTGTAACAGTTCTCGGACATTGCCTTGAAAGTAAACACAAATCATATGTTCAAACAAGACCGGAAAAAATAACAAACACAATATAATACTGTACATAATAAAAATAAATATATGAAATATAAATAAGCACATACCTATACACTATAAAATCAGAAAAAGTTCTTCGTATATTCTCTAATTATAATAGTTATATATCGACCTGTAAATTATAAAATACTATAGATAAAAACTGGACAAAACTCACCTAGTATTTCTGTCATCAGTAGCATGCACGGTTACGTTGTCACTGTATATTATTTTATCGTTTGAATCTTCGTTCCATGATAATTCATTACAATCACTGTCACATAACATTTCATTCACTACTTCACTTAGTTTCTCAATAGCAATGCGTTCTCTCCTATTTGCAGACATATTGCAAAAAAAAATTAAATTTAGAACTATGGAGTTTAACAAATAAACACTGAATTTATATTCACTTATATTTTACCGTAATAAATGCCTACAACTAAAGTCTACTATTCTATAAATAATAACTAAAATAAACTATACAATACACTAGGCCTATACATATTTACTTTACATAAACAAACAACAAATTTTACTGATGGTGAAGCGAAAATTTAAACCACTAAAAAAACCTAACTTCTTACAGTAGAGGTTATAACACAACAACGAGTGTAGGTCGTGGTGGAGCCGTTGGACTTTCTACCTGTTCACGAGGGAGACTCGTTAAAAGTCTCCAATGGGTTAACAACCATAAAAACTGAAAATATACGGCTGTTAATTGCAAAAATAAATGTCTGAGTTATGACCATGATTTCATAATTTTTGTGCATTTTCAGTTATTTTCAGTTATTTTATAATTGTTATGGAAACAATGAAAAAAATGGAAAATGGGGATTGAGGTTTGGAGTTCGGTTGTTAAAATCCACTCATTGTGTTGAAATATTACAGAGGATAGGACATTCTTACAGAACTGGCAATTCTATACTGCAAGTTGTATGATAATAAATTTATTATAAATATTTTATTATTTGCTGGTATAAATTATATATAATAAAATTCACTAGACTGGCTGATGGATGGATGACCATCGCCTCCAAATAAACCTATTTGAATCACAAAAATGATTGGAAGTAACACAACAAGGTATTTTAATGAAAAAAATTGAATTGGTTGTTTACATCTCACCTCATATTTCACTCTCTCACCTGGGCATATTTTAAAAGAAATTTTCTTCCATCGTCAGCCAAAGACAGACTATTAATTTTTCTTTTCAAAATAATATCCAGTATTGGAAAGCCTATCTATCTATCTAACTATCTATCTACAATGGTGTAGCTCATTGTTGAACCATAGCCTCTCTTTTGTAAGGAGTTACTAGACCAAGTTAATTTTTAGTTACCTTATTTGCTCATAGATGGCATGTAGTCAACACACCGACCCAATGACAATATCCAACAGGCAACTAAGATATTATTAGGTCATTGATGTCAGTAAATTTTGCTTAGAGGGCACTTTATTCAGGCGTAAGGATCTTTTACGAGCCTGAAAATCTTCAGACTCGGGACCCACGGTTTAAATTCAATCCTGGAGCACTTGCTCCTTGGATTTTTCCTTCCTAAAAAATCCATCGTCCCTAGCTGGGTTTGAACCTGCAACCCTCAAAATCAGAGGCAAGGAGCATAACCTCTAGTCCACCGTGGCTGATAGTATTGGAAAGTGTTAAATTAAAAATATTTCATCAAAAATGACTTAATTAACCTAGATTAAATTCTTTGTGTGTGCAAAGTCTAACTACTACAGTATTTCAAAAACAGGTAATTGACAAACCTCTCATGTTATAATTAAGACATTTTGTTTGTACATTCTTATCTCTTATGGTTGTTTTTGTCGAACATTCATGGCTTCTGAGATCCATCGTCAGCGATTACAGACTGAATTTTCTCAAGTTGCCAGCCCTGATTCTTGATTCCTGCTCTCTCTGCCTCTGGTCCAATGAATTTACTAATAAGGTTTCTTTCTCTGGGAATTTCAAAATTCATAATTCTTTCCTTGTTCTTCTGTATGTAGATTTTTTCCCACATGGTGAGTTCATATTTCTTTTCTAATTGTTTTAATAATTTTGTGTTTACATCTATTTTGTTTTTTTCTGACCAAACGTGAGCAACCACTGCAGATTTTTCTACTTGCCCCTTTTTTACATTTCTTATGTGTTCTTTAGTTCATTTCTTTTTGTTTTCCCTATGCACCTATCACAGTGTGCACATTTTATTTTATATATTCCTGATTTTTTACCATCATCAATCTTTTCATTTTTATTAGTTTATTTAAACTATAATCATTATTTGGTACTGATTATAATTATTAAACAAATCTCTTAATGTTACTTCCTATTGTATTTTAAAATAAACTCTCATGTTATAATTGTCTTATAGCAGAGCAGATATAGCTATCTCATCTGTCATGGCTAAAATACACCATTTTCATAATATTCAAAGTTATGAGAATCAAATGAATCATGAATTCTTCTTACTTCATACATCTGTGTTTTTTAAACACAGCACCACAGTATTGGAGAACTATATTAAAGATATAAAGAACTATATTAAATTCAAAATTATACCAAAATTAAAGAGGTTAATGGACTTGGTCCCCATAATTGGGACACTAGATTATTTTAAGAAGAATGGACTCCATCTTTGTCCCCTATGCTAATCAAAAACTGTGTTTTAATACAAAAATTAGGAGGTAATGCAGTAGCCTCTTTAAGTTGCATTGCTCCACCTTAATTCTTAGTGAAGGTATATTGTCTTTAAAGTTCAATAGAATAGGAGTTGTACTGTATATTAATTGAAAGAGTTGCTGAAGATAAATTATGTCATTCAATAATATATTGGCCTTATAGGACCAAATCATCATAAATTGTAATAAATAATAGCTTTATTTTACCTGTCAGAGTTAAGTGCTTAAGGCCTTGTCTAGCATTCAAATCAGGTTAGAGAAATAAAAATACAAAAATTATTCTTATATCTAAATTACAATAAAAATTGTAGATTTATTTTATGAGTCTTCATTATTTGCTGCAGATCTGCAAATCTTACACTCTCTTCCTATAAAATAGGATTTAGAAAATGAAAACTTGAATTTCAGCATTACTCTGGAAATAATGAAGAATGGATTTTCTTATAACTTTACACATTATTATGTGTAATAGTTCTGTCCTAAAGAAAATTTGAAGTAATGTAACAGTTGTGGATTCTAACAAGCCTTTAAATATATAGATTAAGTTGTTCTTTTGACTTTGTAGGATTTAACACTATGACATATTACTTATTTAAGTAAAATTTTATCAATTATTAATTGAACCTCATAATGTTAAAAATTCCCAAATTTAATATATAAAAATTTTATCAACTTGCCTCGTATTCTTCTTCATCTTAGACTGGTTTCGGGACTTTATTTGGTTCCATCCTCAGTATTTTCACGAGCATTTGTCGTCTTGAAGAGCCACCTCTGAATTTATGAGGTGAGATTTTTCACAACTTGCTATTAATTTATTAACTTGAAAGCCTCATAATGTTAATTTCCATAATTAATTTTTTATTGTTTTTATTTTTAATTTATCACTTCTCACTGAAGGAGAAATTATATTTGGTTATAACACTGGAGACCTTGGGTTCAAATCCCAGTTTGAGCATACATTTTTTTTTTCTTCAAATATATTAGTTTCATATTTATTAGGAGCATTTTGAAGATTAAAAAAATCAATTCTTGATTTTTAGAAGTTTTTTTTGTTGATTATTGACATGTTGTTGAGCTGTTGAGTTCTGATACTAAGCTTTCTGTGATCATACTTCATTCTCATCACCAATAAAAAAAACCTTTTTTTATGCAATGCCACCAGATTGTCATTTATGACATTTCTGGCTTTCTTCTCTGGCATTGGCAGAATTGTAATCCATTTCTTAAGTTGGGGCACCTGGAAGGGGAATTACATTACCTCAATGATACAATGAGTGTTAAATGATAAAAAAAAACGCTGTAAAAATTAAAATATCGGTACAAAAAAATTAACAAAAATTGAAAACCTCATTTTTTAAGAGCTTTATTTGCAAGAATTGTATTATCGCCCTTTGTGGGCATGAATTTTGCTGCATTTAACAAATATATCCCATTAATGGTTGTAATTGCACCCAACCGCATGAGAAAGTAGATGCTAAAGTCTAATTATCCTTTAGGAAATTTCTGATATTCCAGGGCCAATATGTACATCTAAATAACAGAAGAAAGATTTCCACTTCTTTGCTACCCAGGATTGAACCCGGGATATCTGCTCTGGAAATTGATATTTTGTTGCTTGAACTACAATTCTGGTTAATAAATAAGAAAAATGTGAGATAGGTTTGTTAGTGCACCAGTTTTAAAGTTTGATTTTCATTTTTAAAGTGCTGTAAGTAATTTATATTAATAATATTTTTCAAGCTTAATAAGTAATGAATTAACAATGTATAAGAGAAAAATGTGTTCATAGTTAAATATGGGAATAACATTATGAGGTTCTTAATTCATTCATGAAGAAAAATTTGTGTTTAGATTGGAGCACTCAGGTAGCTCAGGAGTGGAGCATTGGCCTAGAAAACCAAAAGTCCTGGGTTCAAATCCCGGTCTGAGCATGTAATTTTTCTCTTCAAATATAATTTGTCTTTCAGTGAGAAGTATTAAATTAATAATAAAAACATTGAAAGAAGCCCTACTGGCTTTATAAAGTAATGTTTAAATTCCCAGTAAATGTCTTCTTAAATAAGCTGCCATTTGTGTGATTGAGCAAAGGCTCGTAGCATTCGGTGCTCAGGAATTAACAATGTATAAGAGGAAAAATCTAGATTGGAATGCTCAGGGATAGAGCATTGGCCTGGGTTCAAACCCTGGTCTGAGCATATAATTTTTCTCTTCAAATATAATTAATCCGAGGCTTGGTTTGAGACTTGAAAGCAAATGTAAATTTTTTTTATATACAAAACTACCAGAACAGCTGGAAAGCCCATCTTCAATGAATGCCGTCTCATAGAATTCCAAAAGCCATGCTTCAATACTGCCCCCAAGGCAAAAGATCGCTGGGACGTCAAAAAAAAAAAGCGCTGGCTGGAAAATTCCTCTTTGAGACCATAACAGGCCACACGGCCTAATACTTGCATGGATGATGATGATGAAGAAATATAATTAATAAATAAGTTGGGTCTTATGTGAGGTAAGATGGCAGCAGACCCAACATTTATTAAGTAGAACCTCATAATGTCACTTCTTATTGTATTTTCGTTCAAGCCTGTTGGTGCAAACATTGAACCACTAGTTCTGCTGTGCATGGTGGTACATATATTGTACAACTTTTTTAAATTATTTTTGTTTAAACATGCTGGTATATTATAAAATTACAATATGAAGTAATATTATGAGGTTCTCCTTAATAAATAAAGTGAGTGTGTTGCATCTTACCTCATAAAACTTGAGTTCTTTTAGGACATGTTTCAGTACACACTTGTATGATCTTCAGCTTGTCCAGACTGTTGAATTTTATACTGTGATGTAATGTTTAGCATGTTTGGTTGGTTCCTAGGGTCTAGGTTTGATTCCTGGCTATATAACAAATCTTTCTTTTGAATATAGAGTTTAGAAGAACACGTCAATCAGTATTATGAGGACAATTGAGCAGTTACATATGTACTTGATGTGAGAAATGGCAAAATCTAAGGATGAAGAGTTGTTGATAATTAAATATGGAAATGAAGAATTGTGCCATGCTAACCATGTGACACCCTGTACAGGAATCACTTGTCAGCCTTGGCTCTTCAGAGATGCCATGTCGATAGAAGAGATTGAAATTCATTGGAGAACATTTTTTGACAACTCACCTCATAAATTTCATGTTTTTCACGATAGTGCAGTCTCAGACAATGTCACGTCATCTTCATAATAGAAGTGAGATTCTATGAAATAACTTAGCGTTATTCTAGACATGTGGCACAGGGATATGCCGACCTCAACCCCTAGTGGAAAACCACTGAAAATAGCCACCCAAGTATTGGGAAGGAAATCCACAGCTATTGAGTATGGAAGCAAATGCTCATACTCTGCTTCACGATCCGAGGAGAGGAAGTCCAGATACTTAGGTAGGATGTTGTTTGGCTAATAATCAGCACACCTTAAATCAGTTTTATTAATGTAAATGAAACAAAGAGCTGGCTGGACCCTACGGGGAAGAAGTAAGGTCCGATGGAAATACTTTGTGAATGTCCTGTGCTCCGGATAAGGAGATACTGGGAGATTGATGGCTATGATTGATTGTAGACAGGACCGACAATGTAAAATTTAACAGTCTGGACAAGCTGAAGGTGATACATGTGTGAACTCAACTTTTATGAGGTAAGATGCAACAGACTCATCATATTTATATGCTGGTATTTTTTTTGTACATTTGGTAAGATAGAATTTCAGAAGCTCTATTATTTGTCCAACAGATTGCAGTAACAACCAGTGAGTTGGTAATATAAGTGTTAACTAATTTGCTCACACTGTAATTTTAATTTGGAAGTATCAAATTTATGTCTTTCTGGAGAAATTTTACGTGTAATATACTTGGAATTGAAAGAATTAAGTAAAACTAACAGTTGGTAAAACTCACAGTTGGTTTGTTTGGAAGAAAGAATTTATAAAATATGTGATGGGTAGGTAATGGAGATTGGAGCATTTTACCATGCGTGATATAGTAGTTGGACATTGGTTTGGTTACTGTGTAACCTGTAGGATCTTCCACATCACGTAATGTTTTGTCTTCCAGCTGTTTGTGTTACTGGAGAGGAGGAGGATATAAGCATATCATGATCACATAACATGCTGCCTCAGTGTTGTAGCTACAGCAAGAGGAAATGGATACATAAGTTGTCTTAATTAATATTTTCATTAAATATACTGTATAAAGCATGACCTTGCCACAATTCCTCCTCTTGGATTGTTTCACAGCCATTTTGATTAAGAAATGATCTCATGAGTGATCTTGCTCATGCAAAATTTGCAAACATGATTTTACAGGAGACAAAAACAAATAAATTATTAAGATTATTTGGAAAAGAAAAATTAATGCCTGAATCTGGGATTTGAACCTAAAACCTCTAGCTAATGGTTAGCACGTTAGCAAACAGAACTACAAGTTTCAGGTTCAAATCCCGATTCAGGTATTGATTTTTCTTTTCCAATTGTCCATCATTGTGAATGTTAAAATTTAAATTAATGCATAAAAAATGTCATTTAATCAAAATACATTAAATGATAGGTGACTCTGTGATGTAAGTGATTAGTCATTTGTCCTTTATCTCTGGATTCCAAAGTTTGTGCCTCGGTCACTCCATGTGGGGTTTGTGGTGATCAAATCGAAGCTGGGGAAGATTTTTCTCAGGGTTTCTTCCATTTTTTCCACCACTTCTACATATTCATGTAATTCTTTTCATTTCATTTTTATTTCATCCGCTGTGTAATAGACTTGGTTATCCAGCATCCATACATAACCTTCAATAGTAGGGGCTTCAACTCATCCTTTGTCCTGCCATTATGCCAGACATGTATAAAGGATCTATTTTTTGCATTAATTGAGAAAAGATATCAGGACACCACTAGTTGAAATAACAAAAAATAAATAAAATAAAAAGCAATATATTTAAAATATTGGACAATGCATAGTTATATTGTTTATTTTTTATTTCACTCACCTCATACTTCATAACTCCTCGCATACCCAGAGTTTCGTCACATCATTTGTGACATTCTCAATGCTGTGTCACGTTCACAACTGACGTCCGACTGCCTTCTATCCTCTACTCTTCTACCTCCATGAGGTCAGTATGCAGGATAGAAGGCAGTCGGACGTCAGTTGTGAACATGACACAGCATTGAGAATGTCACAAATGATGTGACGAAACCCTGGGTATGCGAGGAGTTATGAAGTATGAGGTGAGTGAAATAAAAAATAAACAATATTAAAAAACCTCATAGTGTTATTTCCTATCTACATAACTTAATGCATAGTTATTCCTTAAAATTGCACTTGGTCCCAGTAGATTAGTGATACTCATACTCAGCTCTGGTTCCAAGGTTCTTAATGAGGTAATAATCTTGAATAGACTTCCTTCAGAAGAGAAGTAAAATTATGGGTCCCTTGTCATAGATTTATTGAATGTAAAAAATCTCAAACCTGGAATAAGGGACTTTGAGCAAATTTGTTAGTATTTTCATGCCCAGACTTGAAATGTGTTACTAATGATTTAAGTCAAAGAGAATCATTAACCCATTGGAGACTTTTAACGAGTCACCCTCGTGAGCAGGTAGAAAGTCCAAACAGCCCCACAACGAGGTAGACTCGTTGTTGTGTTATAACCCCCACTGTAAGACGTTAGGTTTCTTAGTGGTTTACATTTTCGGTTCACCATCAGTAAAATGTGTTGTTGTTTATGTAAAGTAAATATGTATAGGCCTAGTGTATTGTATAGTTTATTTTAGTTATTATTTATAGAATAGTAGACTATAGTTGTAGGCATTTATTACGGTAAAATATAAGGTGAATATAAATTCAGTGCTTATTTGTTAAAATTCATAGTTTTAAAATTAATTTTTTTCTTGCAATATGTGCGTAAATAGGAGAGAACGTATTGCTTTTGAGAAACTAAGTGAAGTAGTGGATGAAATATTATGTGACAGTGATTGTAGTGAATTATTATGGAACGAAGATTCGGACGATGAAATAATATACAGTGACAACGTAACCGTGCATGCTACTGATGGTAGAAATATTAGGTGAGTTTCGTCCAGTTTTTATCTATAGTATTTTATAATTTACAGGTCGATATATAACTATGATAATTAAAGAATATACGAAGAACTTTTCCTGATTTTATAATGTATAGGTCTATGCTTTTTTATTTCATATATTTATTTTTATTATGTACAGTATTATATTGCGTTTGTTATTTTTTTCGGTCTTGTTTGAACATATGATTTGTGTTTACTTTCAAGGCAATGTCCGAGAACTTTTACAAAAAGATGGTTTCTGAATTGTTTGTCAACTTTCACAGCCTTGAAAATAACAAAACATAACGGTTTACAATGCACAAAAGAGGGTAGCAGGTAGGCCACATTCCTTCGCTATTCGTAAAAGTACAAGATACTAAAAGAAATTCAGGGGTAAACAAAATATCTGAAATCATAAGTGATAGAACAGAGTATGTGTATTTAAAGTCCAGCGCAGCCGGGAGTAGCGGCGCGGAGATTTAAATGGGTTCCCAGTGAACATGCTAGGCACTTTAAACGTGTCTCCAATGGGTTAAATGAAAATTATACTAGTAGCTTCCTTTGAATTTTGCATTAGAATATTTATGTCATAATAATTTTGTAGGTTGTCATTTCATCTTTCTAGAATATACATATATTAAAGGGTATCCAAGACAAAAATAATTAAATTTGTTATTAAAAAAACTTTGTGTAAATATGTAAGAAATTATGGTGAAATTAAAAGAATTAAATGTAAGAAATTGATAATAAGTAAACAGAAAAGAAACAATTGGCTGAAAATATAAAGATGTGATCAGGAACTGCAGATTAATTATTAAAAGCTCAATGTCTGTGATTAGGTCCTAAATAGTACAAATGAAGGAATGTGGCATGGTCCATCTTGTCCAAAACCAATTATTAAATAGTTTCAAGGTATTATTTCACTTGGTTATATGGAGAAATTCAATTAAGACATAACTTCTTACCATTGCTGTATTCCAATCTCTTAAAGTTGTTAGTGTTTTTAGGCCTATTTTACTCGTATTTGCCTAATTATGTGTTTAGTGAATTATATTGTTGTTGGTGGAAGCATACATTATGGATTTTTAATTTTTGTAGTGGTGTTCAAACTTTGATTCTAGGAAAAATAACAAACACAATATTTAACATTGGTCAGAGTATATTTTGATAACTCACCTCACAAATGTTGTGTATTTCATGATACCATGTTTTCAAACAGGATCCCATTTATCTTCAGTCACAACTCCGACTTCCCAATTTTAATATTTGAAATAAAAACACAGTCCATTGCTGTGGTCTCGAGGTAGTGCGCTGCCTTGTCACGCAGTGGGCCCAGGTTTGATTCCCGGTCAGGACAGGCTTCTGAGTGAGGTTTTTTCGGGGTTTTTCTCACCTGTAAGACAAATGTCAGGAAGCTTAGCCAGTGGTTCCCATCATCATCATCCTTATCATTATCATCATTCTTCACCGGTATGGGAAGCAGTGGGAAACTACCACACCTATAATTCCCTAGTAAAGCTGCAAATCATAGCATGAAAATGTGGAAGACCTGCCCTCAGGCTGAATTACTATGGATGGATATTATTTGAAGAAAAAAATGTATGCCTGGACTGGGGTTTGGACCAAAGATCTCTGGTTTTATACATCGCCACTCTTGCTAACTGAGCTACTTAGGCCTCCAATCTAATTTCAAATTTTTCCCTTATTTATATAATTCCCTAGTGCCAAAGGCTATGAACCTTTGTTCAACATGCCATCTGGCACTTCTTATTTAGAAGACTTTTAATGAAAATTTAATAAATACATTGTTCAATTAAAATTAGGAGGAAATTGCTCTTTTATAAATTTACCTCATTTTCAGATTTTTTGTTTGAACAAAATAACTAGCACAATGAAAAAAAAAATCATTAATATATTCAAAAAGGAGAGAAGTCAACTTGCATATCGTCAACCTTCCTGTGTTAGTCCTAAAATAAACAGAAATGATGATTGATAAATAGAATTAGATTTAATACCTCACCAAATAATTGTAGATTTCTTGAACATTAGTTTCTAACTATCTAGTTACATAGAACTGAAAAGTATCTGTCTAGTTAAATAGAACAGAAAAATGTTACAAAGATCTATTGAAAGTAGTTTCAAGAAATCTGCAATTCTGAAGTGAGTGTTAAATCTAACTTTATTTATTAATTAAAATAAACCTCATAGTGTCACTTCCTTCAAATATTAATGAAAGAAATGATGTTCTCAATCCATATCTTTCTTGAATGCCCCAAGGATTTTTAGCCATATGGTTGGTAGTGTGATGGGTCTAAGGATCCTTGTCCTATTAGGAATTCTGTAAAGATATTCCTGCAAATTTCAGTGGTAGTCATGAATACAGTTTATAATTAGTGTAAATTTAGTTGAATGTTTGATTTCATTAGTTTACTGATCCCTTTCTGAAACTTGTAGTTTGACACACTAACCTCGTTTCACTAGCTGTTATTCTCACGTCATACTTTAGCAGAGTCCATGCTTGCATACATACATACATACATATTGTAAATGGCATGCATATTGATAGTATTACTTCTTTTTCTTTTTTTTTAATTTTAGGATTCTTTGATCCATCCATCCATAGTAATTCTGCCCGAAGGCAGGTCCTTCACTGCAATCATAGCATTTTCATGCTATGCTTGCAGCTTTACTAGGGAATTGTGTAGGTGTGGTAGCTTCCCGTTGCTTTCCACACCGGTGAAGGATGATGGTGATGATGATGATGGCCATATGATTTCGGGGACCATTTGGGCCTTAAAGTTTTCCTGACATTTGTCTTACAGGTGAGGAAAAACCTCACCCAGAAAAACTACCCCGACCGGGGATCGAACCCGGGCCTGCTGCGTGACAAGGCAGCACGCTACCTCAAGACCACAGCGGTGGACATTCTTTGATCATTATTTTTAATAGAGATTTTTTTCACATAACATATGTTCACTTGTCCTTTTTGAATTATAGGCCTACTATTTAAAATATTATTTTCAATAATTAATTTTGGAAAAAAAAATAGAGTAAACAAACTATATTAAGAAGATATAATTTATAAAATTACAATAGGAAGTATCACTATGAGGTAAGATGAAAATAGACTTATCTTATTTATTAAGATATCTGTTATCTAGTCTCAAAAATGATAGGAAGTAAAACTATGAGGTAATTTTTCAAGAGATTAAATCTGTAATCTACGATTCATCTCATATTTTGCTCTATTGCCTGAGGCATCTTTTGGAGGACATTCTCCAATTATTACACAGATACTGATTGGCTAATAATGAGGGAGATACCCTTTGAAATAAGTCCCAGACGAGAGAGCAGAAAATGAGGTAAGATATAGGATTACTATGATGATCTTGATCATCATAGCAACTCCGGCCGTGAAAGTCTACGTGAATACATATAGGATTACTGATTCAATCTCTTAGTCTTTAATTTGTTTTTATTTCTACAACTCCACTTTAAATTCTTAATGCTTCACTTATCCTATAATTATGTATAAATTAGTTGACTAATAAATTCTTTCATAAATTAATTTTCAAATGGTTTAGTTTGAGCACTCATGAAGGTCTGGTTAGAAGATTTAATTATGCTGTAGAAGACTCCATTTCAAGGGCATCAAGTAGTGACAATACTGAGGTATAATGTTATGTTTCTATGCTCAATATTTTTTTAATACTTCCATGTTTTAATATGAAAATGCATTTATTATATAATAGCACATTTTCTTGTATTTGTGTGTTTTTTACAATTTTTTTTCTGTAAATATTAGCAGTTTTAAATTTTCCCAATTACTTTGAACAGAATTATAGGTACAAGAGGCCAGTGTTTTCATGGTACAATCTCTTTTATGTTGGCACCACTTTGTAAGGTGTTGCTAGGAAGAAAAAGTGTTGGTGCTCATTAGCAATCTCAAGATGTTGGAATAAATTAAAGCATTTATTAATTTAATTGTTAAATACTTTTTTATGCTCTCATTAGTTAAACTATATGAGAGTTTTTTTAATTGTACAGTGTATAGTTAGATAGGATTGCAAATGTTAAGTGAATACCCACTTTCTACGGTTTAACACACTGTTTTGCTTTCATAAATCGGTTGTTTTACTCAAAGACATTGTTAGTTATTGGAAAAGCACATGAAATAGGGTTCTATATTATAGTAATAGTATTAAATTTATTCATTTTTATACCATAACATTTAATTATATATATATATATATATATATATGTACATGATGTATGAAGTGAAATGCCAGTTAGAGGAATCAGTGATGGGTTGTATGGAAGCTTTGTAGTGCCTTACAGAGAACAGCTGGTCTAGTTCTTGCCATAGAGAAATCTATTTTCAGAAAGCAAAGAAAAAATGGATATTTTTAAAATGAATTTCAAGAATGACTTTCAAAATTAAAGAGGTCATTATAAATATTACGGTGTAATAAATGAGGAAAAAGTGGGACCTGTGCAAAAGGAATTTTCTTTTAGATAAATTATTCATGTTTATTATGTAAATATTTACATGATGTTATATATACATTTATAAATAATTTTAATACATAATTGACGAGTCGTGAATGTAAATCATTTTTGAAGAGGAAAATTTTTTGCCTGAACGTGGGATTTAACCCAAGATCTGCAGTTTTACGCGCTGGTGCACTAATCGCTTGACTATCCAGGTATCTGAAAAATGTGTGTCTGAATTGAAATGCCTGGATAACATAGAGATTAGTGCACCAGTACTTAGAACTGGAGATCAAATCCTGGTTCAGACAAAAAAAATTCTCTCCAAAAAATGATTTACTATTTACATATTATCTTTATCATTCTGGCAGAAATAACTAATTCCAAGTCCACACATTCTAGCCTATAGTTTTAAGAATATTGAAAACATACGTGAAAGAAACTCTACAGTTTTTCTGGCAAAGGAACTTAAAACTGTTAAAACATTCAAGAAAAGTTTCTCAGTATTACATAATTTTAGATTAAACTTTAACTTAAAAATTATTATATCTCAAAAATCACATTTCTGGACATAGTGATTTCTGCCAGAATTTTAGCAATGCATTTGATACAACTAACACAGTTCTGAAATAATGAACAAATGAACTGATGTATAATTTTCCCTTTATCTTTGAAGTAAAATAAAAAAAACTACAGACATGTAACATGAAGAATTCTTCTCACTTTTTCTTCAAAAGCAAAAAAAAAAAAAAAAACTTCATTATTAAGTTGCTTCAATCCAATTTTCCTCCTCCAAGATATGTTTTGGGAAGTGCCATTTTCATTCTCAACTCATTTAAAATCTTGGATTGTGGTAGAGAGTAAAATTTAATTTTTTTAATATAATTATATTATTTTTGATCTGGACATCTTACCTCAATATTAATGTTGAGGTAAGATGTCCAGACCAAAAATAATATAATTAAAATAACCTCAAAATATAACTTCCTAAAATTAAATATTTATTAATATAATACTCAAATTTTTAGAAATTAATGAAATTGTACAAAAAGAAAATAATCAGTGACCTCTTTGATTGTACCTGAAACTATAAGAAGTAAGTAATGTTATATATAAATATATGAAAGTTAAACATGCCTGCCGATATTATTGTCTGATTGATGGTTTCATATCTTTACTTTTCTTAAAGATAATTTGGTTATTTACAAGTGAGAAACACAAAATTCAAATAGACTGGCAACCAGATGTCTAGCACTGAAGCAGGAAGTCACTGTCACTGCTACATTATGTCTCAACTTTTCATTATATTTCCTGTTGCCCAATCTTAAATCCTATAAATTTTATGGAAATAACAAAAGAATAAGAGATAAACAAATTTAATGTATTAAAGTTAAAGAGAACAATTTTTGCTTAAACCGGGAATCAAACCCTGGACCTTCACCTTTACGTGCTGATGCTCTGACTATTGAGCTAATTCAAGCTTCTTTCCATCCAAGCAGAAATCCAAAAGTTCATGTGATGATAATTTTTCATGACTAAATGTGATTGTGACTTTTGGAAAGTTTAACTTGAAGAATAGTTCAGTGTAACACCTTTGTGGTTAATCTGACAGTTTTTCATAGTGCAGCATATTGCTTGCTAAAATATGTTTCACTCTAATAGTAATCATCATCATCCTCTTATGTCCTCCTTTTGGAAGGTAAATTCTCTAATAGAAGTAAATTTATGTTTCTTTAAACACAGCACTGCAGTATCGGCGACACTTTGTCGTCATCGTCAGCTGTTTTCACGACTGTCAATTTTTTCTCCTTTTTGCCGGTAATTATCTAGACTGCCATCTGGTGTTCTTTTGAAGGAATTCCTCTTCAAACTGCCATCTGATGTTATTTTGAATGAATCATTTCCTAAACTGCTATCTATACAACAGATAGCAGTTTAGGAAATGATTCATTCAAAATAAACATCAGATGGCAGTTTGAAGAGGAATTCCTTCAAAAGAACACCAGATGGCAGTCTAGATAATTACCGGCAAAAAGGAGAAAAAATTGACAGTCGTGAAAACAGCTGACGATGACGACAAAGTGTCGCCGATACTGCAGTGCTGTGTTTAAAGAAACATGGATGTATGAGGTAAGAAAAAATCACGATTCATTTAATTATTATTAAATTGAACCTCATAATGTTAAAAATTCCCAAATTTAATATATAAATTTATGTTAATTAAATAATTAACATAAATATGGATTTTCATCAAGTAAACGCCAAATCAATTGAAGTAAATTTAATTAATTTATGAGGAATTACCACAACTAATACTTAACTGCAGATTTTTTGTAGGTAACTTCTTACTGATGATAATTTAATGGACCCACAAATAAAATGTCTTCCTTTATACCTCTGGGTCTATCCCAATGGACTAGTTGTTACCATGCTTGACTCTGGTTGTGAGGTTTGCAGGTTCAAACCCAACTGTGATCAGTAGATTTTTTAAGGATCTAAAAATCAGGAATTATATTTCTAATTGTTTCAATACAAACTATGAATGGCATTAAAACGGGGGGTGTTCCTTGGGGAACTAAATGGGCAAATATATGTTGTGTATTATTGATTCATCCAAATACTATAGTATCTTTTCCTTGAGAGGGGAAGTAAAACCATTGGTCCTTTGTTGTATACAGATTTGTGCCATGTAAAAAGAAGCTGAAATAAGAGGCTTCTGATAAAATTTCTTTTATCCTTTCATATCCAATTTTTTGTTACGACACTTATGATTAGATATATTAAAGAGTAATCAATTGAGTTGGTGTTTACTTGATGAAAATCCATATTTATTAATTAAATAAAAATAAAACGTAGTTTTGTTTTGTTAATTTGTTAACATGTCTGAAGAAGGTACAGTGTACCGAAACAGCTATCACTGAATTATATAATAAATATGAAAATCAAATAAAACTACGTTTTATTTTTATTTAATTAATATATATTAAAGAGCGTTATTAAATTAAATAATATATACTGTTTACCTTGCATCTATGTAATTCATGAGTTTTGTATTATTTGCCAAATAACGTAACTTGCATCTTTAATCGTAGATATTAAATCTATCACTTCTCACTGAAAGACAAATTTTATTTGACGAGAAAAACATACACCTGAATTCGGATTTGAACTTGATGTCCCTGATTGTGCATACGAGTGCTTTGGCCGCTGAGGTACCAAGCTCCTGATTCAAACAAATATGGTTGGTTGGTTGGTATCTAATGTCGAGCACTTGATAATGAAATCATTCGCTCTCTTGCACTCCAATATTTAGCAGAAAGGCTGGTCTCTTCTACAAAAGCTGGACAACGGAGGAGATGGTTTCTTTCCATATCTTCATTTCAATTGCAAAAAGGGCATTTAGGTGAATCTGTTATGCCAATTCTGTGTAGGTGTTTATTCAAGCAGTCATGTCCCGTTAGCAGTCTGAATGTTGCTACTGCAGATTTTCTTTGTAATGTAGTAATGTCATAAGCTTGTAGATTTTCCCATTCCTTTCCAGATGTTTTGGTGGTGTATTCTTCTCTAAGTTTATTGATGTATTTATTTGAGATAATTCTTTTGATAGAGTGAAAGGAAACTGGAGCAGAAGTTGGGTTTGAAACAATTTTGCTACCCTTCTTGGCTAGAAAATCGGCTATTTCATTGCCTGTCACTCCACAATGGGCCGGAATCCATTGAAGTACAACTTTTTTATGTAGACGGGATAAATGTTTTATCATTTTGTGACATTCGATAATTTTGATGCTTTTGGGTGTTGTGTCTCGTGTTATAGCAAGAATGGCTGCTTTGGAGTCACATAGAATTACAACTTTTGTAAATTTTTGGATGTGATATAAAAGATTTTGTAAACTTAAGAAAATTGCTAGAATTTTGCCATCAAAGTTTGTTGAATTTGTGTTTAGTTTACGATAAAAGGAAAAAAGTGGACATACTGCACCAGCACCAGTGCCTCCATCATTTGGTAGGCTGGAGCCATCTGTAAAAATATTAATTTTCTCCTTTTATATGAATTCCTGCGCATCGAGTCTATGAACTTTTTGTTCTACATGCTATGTGTGGCTTCTTTAACAAGCAGGCTTTGTTGGGAATTAACACCACATATATAGCCAGTGAAGCTTATTATTCTTGTTAGTGTATAAAATGAAAAGTTCATAACCTCGGCGCACAGGAATTCATATAAAAGGAGAAAATTGTTTATTTGAATTGGGAGCTGGTAGTTCAGTGGTGCACACAAACAGAAACATTGGGTTCAAATCCTGATCCAGGCATATATTTTTCTCTTGAAATAAAATGCATTTTTTAATTGGGATTGATAATTTTATTCTATTCTTATTTGAGAATGAATGAAATGTTTCACCTAAACAATAGGCAAGTGGAGCATGACTGTTTCAGTTGATTTGATAATACCTTGTAATATATATTCAGGGTGTCATATTTGAAGAGAAAAATTATATGCTCAGGCTGGGGCTAGAAGCCAGGACATTTGGCTTTCTAGGACAAGACTACCAACTGAGCTATCTGAGCAAGTTTCAATCCTAATGCAAATTTTTCTCTTATATAGGATGTTAATTCCTAATTTGCATTTAGATTGGAACCTGCTCAGATAGCTCAGCTGGTAGTCTTGGCCTAGAAAGCCAAAGGTCGTGGGTTCAAGCCCCAGTCTGAGCATATAATTTTTCTCTTCAAATATGATTTATCCATCATTGAGATGTATGAAATGAATAATAAAAACATTCAGGGTGTATTTCAACATGTATTGATCAAACTATAACCACATTCTTTAAAAAATAATAATAAAAGTTTTATATAAACTGGCAGAGTTAAGATCATAATGGAAACTTCCATTCAACTAGTAAAGTAAGATTTAAAAAAAAATATACATTTGTACATTCTAATAAACTCCCGAATTATTTTACTAGGATTAAAAAACACTTAAAATTAATCTAATATTTTTAAATACTTTAAATGTCTAAAATAAGAACTTTGTACCATGTGCAACAAAAGTTGTAATCAGATTGAAATGTTGGCAGGCATGCAGAGTGTTGGAATTGTGCTTTTTATGAATGTAAGAAAATGTTTGTTTACATTTTAAACTACACCAGCTGCAAAATTATTCTTGACACGTCCATGACAATTGTCATTATATTTCACCTAATTTAGGTCTACAAAGATTGACTTCATCACATTGTTTATAATGGTGCTTTATTCTTCTTTTCTTGTTTTGTGTAAATGAAGATTTGGTGGTGCTATGTAGATGATGCCTAGCTGCAACTTGCGAGACCTTATTACATTACAAACCACAGAGATGAGAAGAGTTTGTTTTGGACAGGACATTGCTCTGATGCCAGTAATACTCATAATTTTACTTCAACTTTCTAGATCTCAAGATTTTAAAAAAGGTAAAAAAAAAGTCTCTTTGTTATCAGTAGATACTTAATAATTAGTAGTTTAATTTAAATCCTACATCATAATAATGTAATTCACACTATCAGTAGAATTTAATTTTGGCATTCAGAATATTTGTGGGTCTCTTGAAGAGATAATTGTCCCAAAAATGTGCTTTTAAGGGGGGTCAGTTGTGAAGAAGGGTAAAAAGTAGTCCATCATGAAATTATATATATATGTGATTATAATTACCTGACTTTAATAAAATATCTAATTAAGAGTACATTTTGCTTTAAAAATATGTTTTTGTCCAATGGCATTGAAGATTAATCGATTTTCATCATTTTCCCCCTGGCTTCCCAGTGTAGTGCTGTATTAATGTTGGGAATTTTACATTATGAGGTTTCCAATTAATAACAATCAATTTGAATACTGATATTCGTATCTTATATATCTAATTTTTTTTAACACAGAACTGCGGTATCGAGAGCCATTGCTCTCATCCTCAGCTGATGTAACGACTGTCGATTCTTCATCATGCCGATCATCTTCCAACCTGCCATCTAGTGTTGATTTAAAGAACTTGATAATCAAATTCTGTTTATCCGAAAACTCAAAATTCATGGATCTAACATGGTTTTTCTGATTGTATATCTTTTCCAAAACTATTAATTCTAAAGGCTTAGATAGAGTTTCAATAGTTTAGCTTCTTTTTTCAATTCTATGTTTCTCTAACAAACTATGTGCTGCTATTCTGTGTTAAAAAACATATGTGAGGTAAGAATATCACAATTTAAATTGATTTTTATATTTATTTATTTATATTTTGTCCAATGCCGCCACCAGGTTGCCTTTTATGATATTTCTGCCTTTTTCTCCTGGCATTGGCGGAATTGTGATCCATTTCTTACGTTACATTTCCCCGATGATATGATATATGATAATGAAGTACCAGGAGAGTTCTTAATCTAAACTTAACCTAAATTCCAGACCATGGCCAACCACAGGAATAATTTCCTTTAAGGAAAAATTCCTATGGTCTGACCGGAAATCAAACCCAGGACCTCATATATATATTATAATAATATATATATAAGGCATCTTACACCATTCAATCTGAATTAATTTTAAATAACTCCTGAAAACTATATTTTTTCAACCTGTTTATAACACTTGTTCCCTGCAGGAACTATCGGAAGCAGAGCTATGAAAGATTCAGAGTAAACCTTTTACTCACTATTTGATGAGTTCCTGTAGCAGATTAATTAAAATGCTCCTTCAAAACCAAAATTTTCATAAATGGTTAGGTATATAAAAAAATATTTTTCAAGTTAAAATTCAATCATATCTAAACACATATATAAAGCTAAATGTAGCCTTAAGTAACAAAAAGAATAATGTCAGGTAATGCATCGCAGATATTATATTTTTTTGAGCTGCTTTTTAATCTTCTTCGTCAATTGAGATTTCCTTTAAGATAGATAGCTTTTGGGATATAATAATGTCTTCTTTAAATGCATGTTAAGGACATGAAGCCTTCTTTTCTATTCAACCAGTTA
Organism: Diploptera punctata; assembly: GCA_030220185.1. Lineage (NCBI taxonomy): Eukaryota > Metazoa > Arthropoda > Insecta > Blattodea > Blaberidae > Diploptera > Diploptera punctata. The sequence continues at coordinate 21,098 of JASPKZ010000285.1, forward strand.
TAAATAAAAGCATACATTACATACTAGTATGTACAATTTTAAAAAGTCAAAAATAGGATCATTATTTTACAGTTCTCATGACAACTATAAAAAATTGTAAATGGATAGATTTTGTGTGTAAAAACAACATCTGAACAACTACCAAGATTGTGTAATCATTGTTACAGATTTTTAAGTATTTTATAGTTTTCCAATTGAAAACATCATTCAACACTTTGTATGAAAGGACAGTAACTACAACTTTTAAATAATTATCATAATATACCAAAATTGAGGGTGATTTGGAAAGTAAGTTTCAGGTTTGTTGTGGGAATGTTTCTTACATACAAATGAAAAGAACACATTTCAATTATTTTCAACATAATTTCTGTTTACATTCAAACATTTTTCACAAGCTTCATAATCTCTTCTGCATAAAACTCGGCCGCTTGTGGCTTACCCATCCATTGATACTCTCCTTGAACTCCTCATCCATTTGAAACTGCTTTGAGCCAAGCCATTTTTTCATGTTTGGGAAATGATGGTGGAAGTCGCTTGGAGCCAAGTCAGAACTATATGGTAGATGGTCAAACACCTATCAGAGCTGTTTCAAGAAGGTTTGCTGTTCTGGGCATCAGACAGAATTTTCATCACCTATCGAGCACAAAACTTGCGATACTGTAACCTTTGTGTCACCACTTCGTACAAAACAGTGACTGATTTGTGGAAATTTCTCTGAGAGTTCAGAAACAGATAATCAGCCACTTTGTTCATATGGATGTTAATGTATCCATCTTGAAATTCATGACCCCAACATCGAACAACACCACCACTCATAATGTCCAGTAATTTCACAATGAATTGCGTCTGCTGTCAATTTTTTTGCCCACAAAAAGCATATTGTTCCATGTGAACTCACTTGGCAGGAACTTCTATTGTTGCATACATTTTAAACACCTCGTCTTAATAAGAGAAAAGACTGAATGAAACCATATAATATACTGCCAGGAGCATACTGAATCCAGCTGTACAGTGGAACAAAGATGGCAATGCTACTCGTTCATGTGATGAACAGGACCAGAACTTACTTTCTGAATCACCCTCACACTACAATGAGGATTGCCAGCAGTTGTATAACAAATAATTAAATAATTTCTTCAAAGTTAAAATTGGGAAACACATTGTGAGATTCTTAATTAATAAATAATTTCTTGCTATTATTCTATTATAAAAACACAGTTCTCATATTTAAAAAAAATTCAGTGGATGAACAAATAATCAGAGAGATATTTTTTAACAATACAAATAACATTATAGAGTGGAAGTATTAATTTTCAAATTCCATTTCCTTTTGTATTACCATATTTACTTGCATGTTTAACACATTTTTTTACCATACTTTTGTGATCTATAAGGTGAATGCATGATTCATGCAAGAAGAGTTTCAAGAAGACATGTATCCAAGTCCAGACTTGTTTTTCAGCAATGGAATATTTCTAAAATTCCTTACATATTGTGCAAGGCTTTTGAAAACTATGCTCTTCAGGGAAAAAAGGATTGTACTGCAAGAATGCCAGCTATTAATGGTACAAGATAATTGACAAGCTTACCATGGGTGCCAGTTTAAAGATCACCTTACCACTCTAGCAGTTAGTACTGCTTGCTGTAAAATGTTGAAGCGCATTAAAGATAATTTCATACTGCCCCAAAACAAAATCTGATAGTAAAGTATATTGAGTTAAAAATAATATTAATAATAATAATATATTTATTTTACCTGGCAGAGTTAAGGCCTTAAGGCCTTGTCTACACTCAACCAAGAGAAATGTTTTTTTTTTAAATTTAATATGTCTGTTGCCATGGCATAGTCGGTAGAGTTGCTACCTTCCACTCCGGCGACTCGGGTTTGATTCCCAGTGGGGTAGGGGATTTTTAATCTCCACCTTGGGTCTGGGTGTGTGTCTTGTCCTTGTGTCTATATGTGAGAATAACAGAAAGTTAACAAAAACGTCAAACACGAAGGAAAACAGTGTAAACAAAAAAGAGGGGGAAAAAAAATAAAACAAATTCTGATGCATGTTTTATGGGAGTAAATATGGTAGTTATAAATGTCAACAAATGATTGTTCTTGTTTCTAGTGGTATACTATTTGGGTTTCCTGGGTTCCCAATATAATCAAACTATTTTTTTAAATCTTCATTACAGTTAAGCTTCCTGCATATGTTCAAGTGATCATTATTCGTAATGTAATCTTCATTACAGATGGTACATCTTGTTACTATATTCACTTTATGCAGATATGCTGCCAAACAATATACAGTATGTCCAGTGTCAACAGAAGAATCCAGTTTTTGTTTATCCACTGTCTCTTCCCATTAATTTTTGGCACTTAAGTCATGTAGCATTTCTTATCTTCAATTTAAGGGAAAAAAAATAATAATAAAATTATAATTCAGGATAATCTGAGATAAAAAAAACTAAAACAATTGCTGTAGTCCAGATTTTGTTTTTATAATTTGACTTGTGTAGTTTCTTCTTTCATAAGTTGGTGGTGGTGGTGGTGGGAGAATCTCATATCACATACAGCAGGTAATATGATTCCGTCTTCACATAGTCTGCATATTTTTACAAGTTTATGTACTGACTATAATTCTCTTTTCTGGATCCAAGATTCATGGATTCAAACCTGGCTGTGATAAATTGATTTTTCAAAGCATAGCCATATTTAGAAGAGAAATGAAGACATGAGTCCTGTATTGTAGATTATGGAAAATATAAGAATCTCATGCCTAAAAATGAAGTCTGAGGAAATTTGTTATTCCTTTTACACCCAGCTTTGAATTCCGATGCTAATGACATGTTAAAGAGCATACATTCAAAGCAATGTGGTTGTATATTCAGTAATAAGTACATGTGCTGGGAGATTCTCCAAAAAAACTTGAAGTTCACAAGCACCGAACCATAATAATAACAACATATTTCATTGATCTAAAAATATAGAAGTAACTTAAGAAAACTAGATGAATCAAAAGTAAATCGAGTGATTTCAATAAAATTCCAATTTTACATTTTTTTATCTGAATGAATTGGAAATGTACACCTCACATCATGTTATATTTTCATGCCTTGACTTGTTTTGGAGATCAGGTAAGAAAATTTAAATTGTGAAGTGTATATCATCGACTGTAATCAAAACCTTGTAACTCCATAATTGAAAATAATTTCTGGAGAAAGAAGAATCTTTATAACAGTGCATGTTCTTGAGTCTGAAATTACAGCAGACAAAATCTCACTATTCCTCCCTGGTGGAGGTACGAGTTTTTGGACTTGAGGTTAATAAAAGCTGAGGAAATGTGTAGTTTTTGTAATCGTTAGTAGATGTCAGGACTTCAATAGCACACACATGATGCCTTTGCTTATTGAATAATGCAAAAAGTCAGATTTTACTCTTGAATGGAGAGTAACATGGTTTTGATCACCAGTCAATGATATTTCATTTCAATCTCTTGCTAATATTACCTCATTGTGTCACTCCCTATCAATTATTAATAAAATAATTTCTTGTTTTGACGTAGAGGCCCCCACCCTAGCAACAAAATGAGATAAAATACTGAAATCTTGTTTTAGTTTGTTGCATAAAAATTGCTGGCATTGGTGTTTATATAGACTGACTTTCATAGATCTGATGTTGTGATTGGCTGATGTATTTTATTACTTAAGATAGTGAAATTGTCCTCGTCCAAACCAAATATGAAAAGAATACTGATAACTTTGTTGAAGATAAATGTTAATTGTGTAATTACAAAGTTTCTAAAATGTAAATTTGTAATTTTTTTTACATAATGTACAGATGCCAAAATTTAGTTACCTTTGAATTAAACTAAATGTCAAACTTTGCACTATAATAGGTAAATTATATTCTTGATGAAGACAAATAACAAGAATGGCATTAAGCTGAAGTCGACTTTTGCTTATGTTCCTCTCAGCTAACTCCTTTCCTCTTCATGGACTTATTTACTATCTCGAGGGAATGAACTAAGTGCAATGGTATCCTAAAGGCTATCCGCTCTTAAAGTGATCCTCATCAAAACAAAACCATGTGACCTGCTCACTTTTCATTGGTTATGGACACCGACATATGATGTGAAAGCAGTGAGTATGCGAAAAAGTAGTTCTTTCATTAATTTAAAAATATGTCCTCTAAATATATTTGTTACTCTTCGTGAATGAAAATAATAATATTCAAAACATATAATATATTCTAAAATATACCTAATCAATAATTACAACTTAAAATAGTTTATTACATATGGATGATGCATTTAAGTCATGCTTCAGTAGATTCTGATGCAACAAAATCGCTGAAGGTGTCCAGTCTGCTGTTGCTGTGTTGCCATCTAATTTTTATAACAAAAGTTTGGCAAACCTTTGACTAGTAGTCAAAAACAATAATTTTGAATGTATTACACAAGTTCAGTGAAAAATTTCACCAGCTTTCTTGTAATCTACCCGATTCAACGATCACATGTCTTACATATTTCACACGTGCTCCCTGTCATTGTAACAGTAGTTGTGGCACGAATTGGCAGAAGGATACAATTGGCATTTGTTTATGTTAGGATCATTCTAAGAGTGAATAAAGTATATATATGGAATCAAATGGGAAAATATTAGGATATCAACAACGATTAGATTGCAAGGCCATATTTTCTATGTTGTTAATAATTTCTGGCCATTTGGGATAAGAGGCATCTTCCTCTTTTAATATAAACAGAGCATTAACTTAATAAATAAGTCATAATTATCTCACCTCATACATTCCATGTTCTACAACTTACTTTATTTAATTATTAATTAAATAAAAATAAAACGTAGTTTTATTTGATTTTCATATTTATTATATAATTCAGTGACAGCTGTTTCGGTACACTGTACCTTCTTCAGACATGTTAACAAATTAAGAATTGTGTTCCAACTGATCTAAGCAATAATACAACAATATTTATTTAAATGTTTAAATTTAACAAAGGGGATTCATTCAAATCAAGTTGAGAATTTAACTGTCTGTTACTACTTTTAAATTTATTAATTTCTACAGTCTCCAAAAGATCTAACTTCTTACCCTTATTTAATTAATAAATATGGATTTTCATCAAGTAAACACCAACTCAATTGATTACTTTATTTATTAATGCCTCATGATGTTATTTACCATAAGTTTTATGAAGAGAGTGTGACGTTCCATGTCTCAGATGTACTGTCTTATTAAGTCATTTATTTACTATTTATGTATTAAATATAAGGATATAAGAGAAGAATTGAAAGTACAGCCTTTATTGGATAAAGTCACGAATTACAGACAGAAATGGATTGATCACATGGATGGAATGAGTAAGGAGAGATATCCATTGTTAGCCAGAAATTATCAAGCAAGAGGAAGGCGTGATGTTGGAAGACCTAGAAGACGTTGGGCTGATGCAATATGAAGTCGGAACGGGCAATTGCCTAATCCCTGGAGTGATGATGATGATGATGTATTAAATATTGTTTTTCTAGCAGAAGTTGCTAAATTAATTTTGTATATATTGTCGTGGATGGTGGCTACATAGAATTCAGGTGGAATTTTTTTAATTCAGCTTCTTAGATATTTACACAAATTTTCCAGATTCATTTAATATGAGCCATACAAAGCTTATATCAAAATTCTAAAATCAAAATTAAATTACCAGATGGAGAAATAACAGAACACATAAACACAAGCAAAGGTGTTCGACAAGGATGTGGACTATCTCCACTCTTATTTAATATATATATATTAACAACAAACTGTAAATAGTTGAATTTCAATAACTAGGAATAAAATAATTCAAACAATATTATATGCTGATGATCAAATAATATTATGAGATTCCAAAGATAGCTTACAAATAGCAGCGTATCAATTATTCAAAATTGCCAGCAAATATAATATGAAAATTTCCACTTCAAAATCCAAAACAATGGTAATGTGTGGAAAAAACATACAATGGGTGAAAACTGAGATTGATGGAAAAATTATAGAACAAGTGTCAGATTTCTCTTACTTAGGAAGTGTATTTGCAGAGTATAAGAGTGACATTGATTCAAAATTACAAAAATATAATAAAATGAATGGGGTAATAGGAAGACATTTTGGTAAACAGATGAGGACAGAGACAAAACTAAGATTACATAACATCACATCAAAAGCTGCTCTAAAATACGGAAGTGAAATTTAGATTTTAAATAAAAGAAACTCTCATAAACTTCAAGTAAGCCAAATGCGCTTCTTACGATCATTGTTAGGAGTTAATAGACTGGATCACCAAAGGAACACTATTATCACAGGAAAACTTGGAGTAACAAGTTTAAATGAAGATATACAAAGATACCAACAAGAATGGAAAAATCATCTGAGGAGAATGGCAAGAAATAGACTTTCAAAATTGGCATTCCAATATACCCCAACTGGACATAGGGACCAAGGAAGACCAAAACATCTGTGGAAAGATCAAGACCATCTTTGCTAGGTTTACCGTACAGGCCACATGGCCTAAAACGAATTTGTTCATCATGATGATGATTTAATTATTTGATAGAATTTCATTGATTTTACACAAATAATTTGTTGCTAATAATGCCTTTCTTCACAATTCATTTTATTTCTCAGTTCTTTACACTAGCTGACAATTTCACTTCTTGTCTTTGATCTTGAGTTCACTCAATTATTACACTATCAGGATATGACCTATATATTCTTATAAATGTGAGGGAGGAATAATCTGGAATTCCAGAATTGAGGTACAGATGCATGTGGACACCAGTTTGTGGGTTGTCAGCTTATGAATCCTTCTCTACCATATAAAGCAATATCTGACTCTTGCTGCCATCCCCAGAATTCAGAAGTCAGTCCAACAATGCATCACAATATATAAGCCAATATTTTTAAGAATATTGCAAACACACATGAAAGAAACTACAGTTTTTCTGGTATAAGAAATTAAAAAAGTTTTAACTAGACATTGGAATGCATAATCATGCTAATTTGATTTTACTGAAATCAGAAAGAATATACATTAAAAAATTCAATATCTTTGAAGGTTTAAATTGTGTCTGTGAATGTATGTCTGTTTTTACAAAGAAAATTATAACTCGTCTGTAGTGAATAATTGGTTTTGACTCTGAACTCCAAATTACTGCACTTTGCTAGTTTTTCAAGGTCTGGATTTTTGGATAAGCTTGCTGAGGTAAAAACAAGATTGTGCTTTCTAGCAAAAAAAAAAAAAAAAAACAGAATCCCTACTGCCTTCCAAACCAACAATTCCTATACAATAGATATTGAAGTACATCTGATGAATGTCATGAGCTAAACAAATGGTTCCAAATGAGATACACAAGTTACATTGAGGAATTTATATGATATGATCAAAATCCTGCAGTTTTGGATCAACCATTTACATTCCTGTCCCTTGTATTTACCCATAGAATATCACAGAAGACTCTCCAATGTGTCTTCATCTAGTTTTGTCTTTGTCCCTTTACGTGCTAAGCCTGTTAATTGAGAGGTCATTCTATGCATATGAGATGTCAATTTGGAACTGTAATGTTGGATGTTGTCTAAAATTGTTTCAAGTTTTAATCCTCTTAAAACATAAACTCTGTATAATGAAAATTGATATAACAATAAAACCACATACAGTAAAACTTGTTCAAAGCGGAATCACATAGGACCAATTTTTTTTTTCTTCCACATTAGACAACATTCTGCATTATAAAAAAAAATATTAACCAATCTTATATTATAGAGCACCATATATGTCATTTTATGTACCTTGGATTAATTGTAGTTCCGCTGCTTTTGGAAAGTGAAGTATGGTATTGTTATGTGTCGCATAGCGACATTTGAATTGCACGGGCGAGTCACCATGGGTGAGTTAGAGTACCCGTACAGCCGGCGAATGGAGTGTGTTGCCAGATGGTTCTACTGGTGTCTCTCTCCCCTTTGGAGAAGAATTCATGTCTAGAGGATTCGGGTGTCGAAGTTATTCAGAGCTGTTCCTACAGCTTTCCTAGCGCTTATAAAAGAGCAGAGGCAGAAGGCTGGCGAGTCAGTTCTGTGTTTGACGCCGGTGAGAGCAGTCAGTCTGCGATAGCGAGTCTCGTGTTGAACAGTATGACGATAAGTTGTGGCGAATTTATTTATCAGTGACTGGAAAATTGTTCTCAGATAACAATTACAAGAAGATTATTTCGGGAACTGTAATTGTGAATATAAGTTTGTTGATAATTGAAGAATTAAATAAAGTGGTTAGTGAAGTTTTTAATAAATTCATTGTTCTTATTTACGGCTAAATAACCTAGAAGGAAAATCGAAGCTATCCCGGCACAGTATGTACGAGTGACTTCAACAGTAACGAGTGAAAAAAACAGTCCTGTTTCGTCAGAATAAAAATGTCTGTTAGGCATGTATCCTGAAATTAAAGTATGCAGTTTGTTTCCACTCACTACCTATACTTTCGTCCACATCCTTTGATCCCCGCAAACTTCATTCTACACTGCATTGTGTCATCTTATTTCCTAGGGATATAGTAACAGCTAGAGCTTGACTTTCGAGCATTGGTCCGGAATTTGGGGATTTTTTATTCGTGGACTTGTAAACACTCCCACACCTCGTTGATTTCTTCATATTTTATTTTACTTTCCTCTTCATTTGACCATTTCTTGCATCCATTCATTCATTATTTTTACTTTTTGTTTTAAAATTGTATAAACTTGGGTTTCTCCACATTTCAATTTAGTCATTATTTCGTGTACTGAGAGGTTTTCATTATCTTCAATACCGTCACTTTTTTGGTTAATGAGAATGATACATACGATTTAGCCATCTTTATTCCGCAAATTCAGAATGCTATCTGTGAAAGATACGTACAAAATCGGTCTCAGATCATAAACTAATTTAAGATTTTACAGTGCACTGTTATTGTAAGACAGATGTCACACACCAAATATTTGTTAAACGAACCTGTATTTCACAAAAGGGTGTGCAGTGAGGCCAAAAGAAAATTCCAGATACAGGTAGAAACTCTACTTATCCCGGCGGCAGGAATTATCACTTATTGTTAATTCGCCTAACCGGAAATCAATGGAGTGGAAACTAATTTATTTCTCTCTGTATCTTTCCGCCACTTTTTTTTATCAATTGTGTAAAAATATCCTTTTGTTCCATGTTGGACAGATTCCATTTTATACAAAATACATACATGTAAAATTACTTAAACTTACCAACTACCTATAAAACTGCATAACAGTGTTACATTCACATAAAAAAAACTCCAAGCGCGACCGACCTAGAAGGCCCTTGGTCTACCAGTCGGCTGCTCGTCTCACGTCCACAAGTGTTAATCACAGAGGTAGATGATCACAAATCGGTGTAGGGGTGACATGTCAGCATGTCGGGTCCCCAAGCCATTATAGCTGGTCTTCTCAACCTGGAGTTGCTTTTTATTGTAGCTACACAAATGCCTCATGATGCTGGGTGGGCACTGGTCCATACTGGCCAAAATTCCATGAGAAATTTCTTCCCCGAGGGGACTCAAACCAGCGCAAGTCCCGTAGCTCTGTGCCAAGGCATCTTGCCTTAACCACTAGGCTACAGTGCAGACATAATAAGAATAGTTAAGTCTCGTAGACTTGATAGGCATAAATGAGGAATGAAAAAGGAGCATGAAAACTTGTAGGAAAGAGTATAGTAGGAAAGCACCCAGTAGAAAGGACAAGAGAGAATAATATTAATCATATTATGAGGGAGGTAAAATTATGCAGGGAATGATTGGAAATCATTAGCTCAGGATAGAGATGTGCAGAGAGCTTAAGTCTAGATGGTCATGAACCTTTGGATCCAGTAGTGCCAGCGAGTTAGTTTTCCTAAAGAATGTAAGTACACTTAGCGACAAAAAGAATGGGCCGACTCTTGATCTTGAATATTTCAAGTTCTAACGCGCGTGATTCACACGAGTAAACTAATTACATGTTTTCCTTCTTCCTTTGAAGAGCATTCTTTCTAAACACAAGGCAGCGAAAGCTTAGCTCAGTGCAAGAGGTCACAGGTTCGATTACCGGTGAGGTTAATTTTTTTTAATTGTTAAAATGCTATTTTATTCTGTATGTCCATTCTTAAAGAAAAAAAAACATACCAACTATTTGGAAGTATTACTATTTTTTTTATTATTAATATTATTTATAAACAGGTTTACAGTGTAATAAAACATCTTCCTATGCCCAAAGCTTTTAAAATTTTTATCTTCTTTCTCCATTCTTCTCTATCATCTCATTCCAATTCTTCCAGACCTAGCTCCCTCATACCTCTTCTTACATCATCCATCCATTCCAAAGCTTGTTTTCTCTGGCATCCTACATATATGACCATACCATTCTAGTTGTCTGTATCTCACAAAATCTAATATTGAATTCTGGACTTTCATTTGTTTGTGTGATGATTGTATTTCTGAATTTTTCCAATTTAGAATGTCTAGTTGAGCGTCTGAAACAATCCATTTCAGTAGACTCAAATTTTTTTTCAACTGCCAAGTTTCTGCACTGTATGTTAGTGTGCTTCAAATTATGGATTTATAGATTTCTAATTTGGTATCTATTATGTTATCTCACAAAACTCCATTCTGCCTTTTTGAATTTTATATTTTATGTCAATTTGTTGGGTACATTTTGAGTTAATTTTGATCCCCAGGTAATTACATTCTTCACATCATTTGATACATCCCATTATTATTATTATTATAGATGATAATAATAATGATAATCATTTTTTTATTATTGTTCATCATCTATGGGCTATTATTATGCTGGACTTGACATATATAAACTAAATATTTTAATTGAAGGGTGAAACTTTCTCCTAATACGTAATAAATAAATAAATTCATAAATATATGAAGCTATATTATATTTTATTACATAAATTCATAGCATTATTATTAAAACGTGGTACTGCATACAAAATTAAATTTATACCAGTAGCTAAATAGCGTTACAGAGTTTACGAAAGCAGGAATATTACTTAAGATAGTGTAAAGTGGACATAGATTATGTGGCAGGAATTAAATGTTATAGGATGTATTTTGCTAAAATACAAATGAATAAAAAAATTGTTGGAGGATTCGAACCCTGGCTTTTTTACATACATTTCTTCTTGTTGTAAGCAGTTTAATGATCTATGATCGGATACTAGTTGCCTTGTTTACTTTTACACTGTGAACGATAGTTGAACTTTGTTGCAATTTGAGTAATATTGCATTTGCCGAACACTCGTAAATATCTAGAAACATGTCTCCTTCAGTGTTCTTTAACTATTTAAGACGATTAAAACCAAATACAGCGTATTTAAAACATTTAACAATGCGTTACCTCGTGAACCACAGCTATGGCTTTTTGAGCATGCGCAATGGGCCATAACAGGAACTCTGCTTTTTGAAGCAGCTCATTGTTTTTTGTCGCTAAGTGTACATTCTCTACAAGCACCTATCAAAAAACAAATTAAAGAAAGAAAGTGGCATTGTATTGGACATGCAAACCACAGAATGCAATAGTAAGGTATATATTAGACTGGAATCTGCAAGGAAGGTTGGCATACGAAGGATGACTTGGAACAGGAAAGTTGAAAGTGAGTTGTGTCTGATGGGTAATAGTTGGGAATGAGGAAAGACTGGCAAGAAGTAGAACCAAATGAAAGAGCTTCATTAAGACCCTATGTTTCAATTAGGAACAAAAGAATGTGATAATGTAACTGCATTACTTTCAATATGTAATTTTTTATGTTTAGCTCCTTTGCATGTTATCTCCTTGAATTATGCTACAGATTAAAAAGAGTTTTGTAGCGTGTATTCTATTTTTAAAAAAAACTGTACGATGTTATTCATCAAATTGTCTTTATAACAAAAATGGACAGCCAGGGCCTAAAAATATTGTTACACCAGGTTGATTGTATAGTCTATAAACTACTGCATCATCACAGGATTGTTAGTCCACACACAAAGGAGGAAGTAAAACGTGCAAAAGAATAATACAAGAATAAAACTACAAATTTTACATTATTTTTATTAAAGATTATGAAGCACGTTGACATAAATTTACATCATTAGTGTAGCCAGTACAGAAAAATATATTTTTAAGAATTTTACTAGGATTGGAGCACAAGTCCATTTATGATTCTTTACCCAATATTATCTCAAAAGATATACACCGTGTCCGCAAATATAGTATCATACTTTAAACTACTACTACGTTGCTTTGGATAATTGCATCTACATGAAATTGGTGACAAAAGAGAAACTCAAAAAGTTTTTGCTATACCTCATGGACATTGAATGTGGTCCCCACGAGTGATGCTGCAAACATTCACATTTATCCTGTTTGCTAAATATCCAACAATGAACCCATATTGACCACAAAAACATGATTAAATTTATATTGGGAAGTAAACATTATGAGGTTATATCATTAATAGTGAGTGGAGAACATATTTTTAACGACTCACCTCATATAATTTCAGATTTCTTTGATACTGGCGGTTTCAGACAATATCTTGTCCCTCTTGGAAGCCATGACTGAAGAGGGACAAGATATTGTCTGAAACTGCCGATATCAAAGAAATTTGAAATTATATGAGGTGAGTCGTTAAAAATGTTTTTCCACTCACTATTAATGATTAAATTTAGTTTAGTTTCTGTATTGTATCCATTATTCTCCATTGTTAACATGCACAAAACTATGAATTACAACGTATATAAGAGAAAAATTTGTGTCTAGATTGGAACTTGTCCCAGTAGCTCAGACAGTAGAGCATTGGCCCAGAAAGCCAAAGGTCCCAGGTTCGAGTCTTGGTCTGGGTAAAAAATTTTCTCTTCAAATATAATAATATAGAAACATAAATGCATAAAACTTTTTGAGTTTCTCTTTTGATTGTCCCCAATTTCATTTAGATACGATTATCCAAAGCGGTGTAGAAGTAGTTTTGAAGTATTAAATTTGTGGATACGGTGTATATCTCAAGTGAAACTGGCATCACAAGATGCCAGTATAATGTATGATTATATCGCACAATGAGCAATGTCGTCTCGACAGGCGATATTATGTCGGACATTTTCATGCTATTTCAGCCACATATTCAAATAACAGAACTACTACACAATACATAATTTGATCACAAATATAGTTTAAATAGTTCTACAACAGCAGTTGATGAACTTCACATGAGTTTGCATGTTGACACCATCTTGTGTACTATTCAGTATTAAAAATAATAAAAATATACTTAGGTCTGCAGTTTTAACGATATAGGACATGCACTACAGTGGCATGCTGTCCATTGGAACATAATTATTAGATTCCGTGTAAAATGCCCTTGCCTGGAGTAGAGTGGCTATTTTACGTTGTCAGCTCATAGCTCAGTGGGGAGAGAATAATAGGCCAATTTTTAAACATTTAACAGCCTTTTATTGATCAATTAACTGAGAGGAAAAGTAGTGTTGCAACTTTCCAGCAGGACTCTATGATGGCACATACAATGACTCTCTTAAGGATATTCATGAAATGTTTGAACATATGGTCTTTTGTTCCCCCGTTTTAACCCTCTGTGATTTTTATCTTTGGAGCGGGGGTGTTAAAAGATAAAGTTTACAAACAAATCCACACATTTTAGATAAACTTAAAAATAACATTCGTCAAGAAATTGCTGCCATTTCTCAAATGGTACTGCAGACTAAAATGATAATTTTTCTAAGCATGTGCCAGAAATTTAAGGATATTTCTTGATATACATGAATAAACTACTTTTATTTTGAAGTATTTATTAAAAATAACTTATATAACAAATTGTAGTATATTTCATATAATAAAGTTGGGAATTTTTACTTACAAGGTTTTCTTAATAAAAGTCGAATGAATCATGAATTCTTCTTACTTCATACATCTATTGTAACACAGAACTGCAGTATCAGGAATCATCATTCCCATCCTCAGCTGTTGTCATGACTGTCAATTCTTCATTATGCCGATCATTTTCTAAACTGCCACCTAGTGTAGATTTGAAGAACTTAGTAATAAAATTTGGTTTTCCAGAAACTCAAAATTCATGGTTCTAGTATGGTTTTCTTGAATGTATATATATTTTCCTAAACTGTTAATTCCAAACCTTTCGGACAAACCAAATTTGATCACAAAGTTCTTCAAATCTACACTAGATGGCAGTTTAGAAAATAACCAGCATAATGAAGAATCAACAGTCGTGACAATAGCTGAGAATGGGAATGATGATTCCCGATACTGCAGTTGTGTGTTAAAAAACATAGATGTAAGAGGTAAGAAGAATTCATAACACAGCTCTACAAAAAAAAATTTGTTGTTGTTGCCCTGGATATCTCAGCGAATTTCTATGTTTTCAAGTGCACAGTTTACGAATATATTCGTGAAAGTGCTCTAATTTTTATGATTTTTGCATATCTTACATCATAAACAGTAAACGGCTCATTACTAATAAAATTTATGTTTCCAGTCATAATTTGATTTCTGCAAATTTTTTTTCACGTATACAAACATCACGTGATCTTAGTTATTTGACTAAATTAAAGTACTCACGACGTGCATCTGGATATGATAAAACAATTCGTCAAAGCATTTGACAAGGAAGAAAAATGTTTCACATACATTTGTAGAAAATTTCCTAAGCTCAGTACTGGTATGTAAAAGTTAAAAGGCGAAATATTTGATAGTCCTCAAATTCGGCAATTGATGAAAGATGCAAATTTTACCAAAGTTATGACTGTTCTGGAAAGTGAAGCTTGGAAGGGTTTTGTATTGGTAGTAGAAAATTTCCTAGATAACTATAAAGCACCAAATTATAAAGAAATTGTGCAAAACATGTTGATAAGCTTCAAGATTCTGGGAGCAAATATGAGTATAAAGTTACACTTTCTCCACAGTCACCTGGATAGATTTCCAGATAATTTAGGAAATTATAACAACGAACAGGGAGTGCGCTTCCACTAGGATCTAAAAGTAATGGAGTAAATGTATCAGGGTAGATGGGACCGTCACATGATGGCAGATTATTGCTGGTCTTTAAAAAGAGATTGTCCGCTAAAAAATTGTAGAAGAAAATCTTATAAAAGGCATTTCACTGAAGTATAACATGGGTTTTTGATATTTTTCTATCTATTTACGTCAGTGCATACTAATTTTTCAAAAAAACAATTGACATTATAAATGTATATGTTATATTTTTTTCATATTTTCCGACTTTTGTAGTGTAAATTGAAAATAAAGATTTAAAAAAAAACCAGAGCAAATCTTCCGAAATCATTGATAGTTTCATGAATTGTGAGCATATATATATTTGAAATTATAATCTTATATCAAGGGCAACAAAACTACGGTTGACCAGTGTAATTCATTTGATTTTTATGTAGTGTATTTACTGTAGACTTCTTGTCACACACACTGTAGCTAGTACCAACAACCTGTGAAATTGGTCCTGTGAAGGAATGTTCACTCAGTATTTTTACATTTGTAAGTGCATAAATTCACTATTATTCTTATACACATTATTTGGTTTTTAAATGAGTAATCTACTTGTTTGAATTTTAAATGTTTTGTGCTCTCTTTCAGAAATCTGAAAAGCATGACTATGCATTTTTATTTTTGGATATTAAATGAATAGAGAGAAGATTCACTCCTGAGATCATTAATTCAGGCCTACTTGGATGGATGATAACAAAAATTAATAGAATATGAGAAAAGGAAATTTATTTATTAATTGTTTATACAACTATACTCTGTCAAGAAGTTTACAAACAAAATATTGCAAAATTTATCGGAGTATGATTATGGCCTGGCTCATTTTCTGAGTTGGAAATTATTAAAATAAACACAAACTGATACTGAAAGGATTCATTTTTATGGTAAGAAAAATTAATTTATTGCATCATCTTCAGCAAAATAGTCTTATATAAGTACATAT
This sequence comes from Diploptera punctata, assembly GCA_030220185.1. Classification (NCBI taxonomy): domain Eukaryota; kingdom Metazoa; phylum Arthropoda; class Insecta; order Blattodea; family Blaberidae; genus Diploptera; species Diploptera punctata. Next base: position 37,125 of record JASPKZ010000285.1, read on the forward strand.
AAAAAAATTGTAATATAGTTACTATAAACGTTACAAATTATAAATACCATACCTCTGAAACTAATATAATTTTCACCTTAAAAAAACCTTAATCTAATCACATTGTTTCCCCCCCCCTTTTTTACAAGTGATAGTAAAACAATGTTGAAATAATAGAAAATTATAATTGGCAGAGAGAAGAAATAATTTTTTCTTTACAGAACTGATTTAAATATAATCTGTATTTGAATAAGTACTCTTTATTCATTTATCAACTTTTGTTGATAAATATGGCTTAATGTTCTTTTTGCATACTTGCCTTTAATCCATATAAACTTATCAATTACTATACATTTGAATCAAAATATTTACATATTCATCACTATAGTCTATTTGTGTAAGAAGAAAAATACTTCAGAATTTAGCACCAATGTAAAAAGTAGACTTCTGAATTTTTTTTTGGCGGGGTTTAAAATAAACATTATGCATGTCTGTCTATCTACATATGGGGGCACGCCATAGCATAGTGGTTAAGGCACTGCGCTACAAGCCGGAAAGTCGAGGGTTCGAGTCCCGGTGGGTCAGGATTTTAAACTGACCCAAACCCTCTGGTTAACTCAGCCTCCAACTGAAATGAGTACCAGATTCTTGTTCTGGGTGTTAAGGCGGTCATCATGTAGGGCTGACATCAAGTGCTGATTGTCTAGAAAAAGTGGGAGCCTTAACCTCTTGCTACCCCAAGGGCCTCCTGAGGCCAGTAGTGGGATCACTTTACTTTTTTTTATCTATGCAATCATAGCATTTTCATGTTATGCTTTGCAGTTTTACTAGAGAATTATAGCTGTGGTAGCTTCCCATTGCTTTCCACACTGGTGAAGGATGGTATAACGATGATGGCCAGATGTTGTTTGGGGACTTAAAGCTATCTGACATTTGTCTTACAAATGAGGAAAAACCTCACCCAGGAAGCTTGTCCCGACCGGGAATCGAACCCAGGCTCGCTGCGTGACAATGCAGCACACTACATTGAGACTACAGCAGTGGACTAACTATAATACAGAAAAATGCAGAAACAAACAAGGAAACTAATCAATAATAACACTTTTCTGTTCTGCCTAAAAATGTAGTAGCCACTAATCTGGTATATTCTAACTTGCCCATCACCTAATCTAACAAATCACATAATAGATGTCACTCACCTAAAAAATAATCTGCTGTATTGTAACTTGCCCTCACCCAACTTAATGAAATAAATTACATACTAGTTGTCACCTGCCTTTATCTTATGTATTTATGCACAAATAAAAAACAAAATCACAGAGCACATCATTCATTGTATTTAATCAATCGACTATATGTACAATTACCTAACTGAGATAGAATAGAAAATAGTGCTTTATTATGTTATTTTTCTGCTTTTGTTTCTGCATTATCGACAATTTTTATTTATTTTATTTTGTTGTCGGATATGCCTAATATTTATTTTAAACCCAAAAACAAATTGAGAGGTCCATATTTTTGATACCCAGTCTTTCTTTGTGCTGAAATGCAAACAAAAGTTTCTTTCTACACCGTATCCACAAATATAGTATCACACTTTAAACTACTACTACGTTAATAATTAAATTAATGTTTTTATTACCTCACCTCATATCTTTTTTCTTCTATACTGCAGTTTCGGAGCTTATCTCCATCGTCAGTAGCCTCTGGTCGACCGGTGTTATGTCGTTTCTTGGCGGTTTCCTTCTTACTTCTGTCGGTGGACCTCTGGATTAGGTCAAAATTTGCGGGAGTTTCAAAATTCATGAGTTTTTCTTTTTTGTTTTTTTGGATGTGGATTTTTTCCCAGACTGTGAGTTCCTTTAGTTTATCTGTTTGTTTGATTAGGCTAGCTTCTGTATCTATTAAATGTTTTTCAGACCAAGCATGGGCTGCTACGTTGCTTTGGATAATCATATCTAAATGAAAATGGTGACAATCAAAAGAGAAAGTCAAAAAGTTTTGTGCATGTTAACACAGACAACAATACAGAAACTAAACTAAATTTATTCATGTTTTTTGTGGTCTATATGGGTTCATTGTTGGATATTTAGATGTCTGCAGCATCACTCGTGGGGGCCACATTCATATACATCAATGAGGTACAGCAAAAACTTTTTGAGTTTCTCTTTTGTCACCAATTTCATTTAGATACGATTATCCAAAGTGACGTAGTAGTAGTTTAAAGTATACTATATTTGTGGACACGGTGTATTGTAATGAATGAGAGGTAATGTACTGTTTTTGGCTGATTATTGTCTGAAACACAACACCACTATCTAAAACAGCCAGCCAAGAGTTGGTCCATAAATCATTAGCTAAAGGGTAAATATCTGTGAAACATACTCTAGCCATGACCTGCCTTATAAAGGGGACAATTACAATTTTTTTGGCAGGATTTTTTTTCTATGTAGTCAGAAAATATACAACAATTCTTCAATTGAACTACAGAGATGGTTTGTAAATGTTTCAACTCGTTCACAAAAGAAGCTAAGAAGTAACAACACTGAGGTATTTTATGAAAGATATTTAATTAAAATATTACTTTTAATATAATGAATTTGGGAATTTTTAACATTGAGGTTTTAAAAAAAAAGGAACTTGAAAACTCATAAATAAGAAGAATGGAGAAATTGAAAAATCAGCTATAGCAGCACAGTTTATTAGAGATTCATAGAATTGAAAAAGAAGCAAAACTTTTGAAACATCTATCTAAACCTTTGGATTTAACAGGTTGGGAAAATTATTATATATATATAAAAAAAAAACCATACTAGAACAATGAACTTTGAGATTCCGGACGAACCAAGCTTAAAGTTCTTCAAAAATACAACAGATGGCAGTTTAGAAAATGACTCCTTAAAAAGAACACACAGATGGCAGTTTGGATAATTACCGGCAAAAGAAAAAAATTGACAGTCGTGAAAACAGCTGACGATGGTTGCCGATGCTGCGGTGCTGTGTTTAAAAAAAACATAGAAGTAGAGGTAAGAATAATTCATGATTCATTTGATTCTTATTAAAATATTACTAATTGATCCATGGTGCATCTAACATCAATTGATGAAACTGGCCCATAGTATAATGTTTATAGAAGTGGATATGAGTATTTCATATGCTACTATGTATTGTTCAGATCAGAAGGCATGGTTAAGGCAAATAGTTTAAAAAACTGCATTGTTCTAGCAAATCAATTGAATGGTGAAATTAATGTTTCTTACCTCTCCTCATATATTTTCTAAGTTGATCACGATTTCGAGACTATAACTGTTCATCATCACATAGTCTCGAAATCGCGATCAACTTAGAAAATATATATGAGGAGAGGTAAGAAACATTTAATTTCACCATAAATTAAACCTCATAGTGATTAATTCCTATAAAAGTTAAATCAATTGAATATTTGTAATAAACACTACAAATGTGTGCTCTGGTAACAGTGCTGACAAGCTTTAAATGTTTATTCAATAATCAGTTTAATATCAGATTAAGAAAAAACACACTTATCAATTAATTAGCTTATAAACGTTTTTCATAACTTCCAAAGCCTTTGAATGGCAAAACAATGAATGGAAATATCTGAAGCATATTTTACACAAGAGACAAATATAAAAGCTTTATAATGGTGACAACAAATTAGTTTTTTTATTGCACAAATTTTGCAACAATGCCAACAGTAAGTTGTCAATATTGTTATCATAATTAAAGTTATGTAATAAAATGTTATAAATAATAATATAGTACCTTTTACTCTATCAGTCTTCCTCAATTAGAATTGATTTTTAATCAAAAAACCTTGTTAAATTATTAATCATATAGGCCTATCAGTTATATTATATGGGTGCGAAACATGGACTCTTACTTTAAGGGAGGAAAGAAGATTACAAGTATTTGAGAATAAAGTACTTAGGAAAATTTTTGGACCAAAGAGAGGTGAACAGACAGGTGAATGGAGAAGACTATATAACAATGAACTACATGGTCTTTATAGGAAGCCAGATATAATAAGAACAGTTAGGCCTCGTAGACAGCGATGGGCAAGATATGTTGCACATATGGGGAATGAAAGACTTGCATGGAAGCTTCTTGTAGGAAAGCCAGAGGGAAAACGCCCAGTTGATAGACCAAGAATGAGGTGGGAGAATAACATTAACTATGATTTGAGGGGGGGCACGCCGTAGCATAGTGGTTAAGGCACTGGGCTACAAGCCGGAGGGTCGAGGGTTCAAGTCCCGTTGGGGTCAGGATTTTTAAACTGACCCAAACCCTCTGGCGGCACTATGGCCCTGGGGTCGACTCAGCCTCTAATGGAAATGAGTTCCAGACACTTGTTCTGGGGGTAAAGGCGGCCGTCACGCAGGGCTGACAACCTGGCGACATAAAGTGCCGATTGTCTAGAAAAAGTGGGAGCCTTAACCTACTACTACCCCAAGGGCCTCCGGGCCTGTTGTGGGATCACTTTACTTTTTTTTATGATTTGAGGGAAGTAGATTATACAGGGAATGATTGGAAAACATTAGCTCAGGATAGGGATGTATGGAGAGCTTATGTCTGCACGGCCATGAACATACGGGTTTGATAGTGCCAGTGAGTGAGTAAGTATAGGCCTATATTAATCATATAGAGAATGAAACATGTTTTTGAAAGGCCTATATGATTAATAATTTAACTAGGGTTTTTGATTAAAAATCAATTCTGATTGAGGAAGACAGATAGAATAAAAGATTATAAAAGATTATTTATAAAATTTTATAACAGTAAGTTGGTTTAATTACTCACAATTCAATTGTTATGTTTACTTGTACTATTAAACGAGGGAATTGAGGGATTGCGAAAACTTGGACAAATACAGAGTGGTTATCTCTTGTGCAGGGACAGTGTGTGCATTTGTCAAAGTAGTACTTGCTGAAGTTGTCAGATCACCTATCAGAGGAAAAAAATGCTTATTCCTGAAGGCACAAATCAAAAAGTTTCTACTAGTTACATGTTGCTTTGGTAGGTACTACTTTGATGAACACATATGCTGCCCCAGCTGATCACTCTCTATTACTCATCATACTCTGTTGCAATCTTCTAGTACACAAAAATCTGGTCCCTGACAATTACAAATTCTTCTTTTATAAATTAATTATGGGAAATAATATTACGAGGTTTTCAACTGATAAAAATTAGTTAAATGAGTTGTATCTCACCTCATACTTCATGTTCTTCAAACATGGAAAATGCAGTTTTCAAGAGGAATCCCTCCCATCTTCAGTCAACATCACAACTGTTGAATTTCAGTCTATATGAAAATACTATAGGAAATAACGTTTAATTCTTACCTCGTATCAATGTTACTATTAGACATATGTTTCTAGGCATATTAATCTCATCTTCAATAGTTACAACTGGTTTTTCTCAAGTTATTGGCCCTGGATCTCGACTTCTGCTCGCCGTTTCTGTGGTCCAAAGAACTTGCTAATTACATTTCTCTCCCTGGAATTCCAAAATTCATGACTCTCTCCTTATTCTTCTGTATGTAGATTTTTCCCCATATGGCGAGTTTGTTTGTATTTAAATCTATTTTGTGTTTTTCAGACCAAACGTGAGCAGCTACTGCAATTTTTCTACTCCCCCCCTTTTTTTTACATTTCTTATGTGTTCTTTGGTTCTGATAGTTAAATTTCTTTTCTTTTCCCTATGTATATCTTATCTTCAAAGTTGCAATCTGGTGTTGATTTGACAAACCTTGAGATAAAGTCCCACTTGCTGGGAACTTAAAAATTCATGGATCTAAACTTGTTCTGAATATATATATATATACATATATATATGGCATGATAAGAAAAATAAATGCCTGGACGGGATTCGAACCCGGAACTCTGAGTCTGTACCTCAGCGTGTTATCCATTACACTACCAGGCAAATCCAATTCAAACACTTATTTTTCTTATATATGTATTATATTCTCCATTATTATTATATGTCACGAGAACTCGGTCTTCACTGCCATCTAGTAGCTGACTATAACAAGTAAGCAAATTAAAGAGAATATTTTTACTTTATAGCAGTGATGCTTTATCAATGTTATAATTAAATGTTTAACATTGAGCAATGCAAGCTTAATATGGCATGATAAGAAAAATAAATGCCTGGACGGGATTCGAACCCGGAACTCTGAGTCTGTACCTCAGCGTGTTATCCATTACACCACCAGGCGAATCCAATTCAAACATATATATATATATATATATATATATATATATAATTTCATAAATTGGTGAGTCATTTAACTTTTATAGGCACTATGAGTTCTAATTTATGATAAAACAAATGTTTCCTACCTCTCCTCATATAAATCTTTTAATATATATTAATATATAATAATAATATATGAGAAGAGGTAGAAAACATTTAATTTTATCATAGTGAGTCATTTTTTACATCTTCCTGAAACTGTTAATTCCAAAGATTTTCAAAAAGTTTAGCCTCTTTTTTCAATTTTATTTGCTTGAATAACACAAAGTGTGAGATGAGATATAACTCATTTAATTAATTTTTTATTACAAATTATTATTTTTATAAATACGCAGTCAGGGAAACAAAAAATAAATAAATATATGAAATTCTACAGATTAAAATTTAATCTTCAGTGTATTTGTCCTTATTTTATTTTGTTAACTAGTACACTCACAATTGGTGTATAACAGTTTATTTTATTCCTACAAAAATGCCATATGCAAATCACTTGGCGCTTTCTTGGCACGGTCACATAATTATGAAATCATTTATTATATTATAACAACTCATAAATCATCAGACAACTGGCTACACTATGATGATGAAAAGTAAAATGTTTTATGATTCAGTTATCAAATACATCACAGTTTGCGAAGATCCAACACAAACACCTGTAAACAACAAATAAAAGGTATTTTAAAATACAATAGGAAGTAACATTAAGAGGTTTGTTTAATAATAAAGACATTTTGTCTGTACATCCTCACCTCTTATGGTTGTCGAACATATGTTTCAAGGCTTCTGAGCCCCATCGTCAGCGATTACAGACTGAATTTTCTCAAGTTGTCGGCTCTGATTCTTGATTCCTGTTCTCTCTGCCTCTGGTCCAATGAGAATTACATTGGACCAGAGCAGGAATCAAGAATCAGGGACGACAACTTAAGAAAATTCAGTCTGTAATTGCTGACGTGGAGCTCAGAAGCATTGAAACATATGTTTGACCAAAACAACCATAAGAAGGTAAGAATGTACAGACAAAATGTCTTAATTAAATAAAAGGCAATTTAAATTATGAACACACACACTTCTCCTTAGTTAATCTCATCTTTTTCATAAGTATTTTTATCTCAAACCAGCTGAAACCTGTCTCAAGCCAGGTTCGGAAAGGTGAGGGAGAGGAGTAACAACTTCATTAAAAATCAGCTAGCCCGACTAAAATCAAACAATAAGTACAAATAGAAAAATAATTAGTATATGGATATGAGATGAGTTATAAAATATTTTAATTTAAATCTTAAATTAAAGTCATAGTGATTTTTTTTCCAATAAAAGTTTGAAATAATTAGTACAGTAAAAGCTCCTTATTCGCAGGGGATATTTCAGCAAATGTGCCACGAATGTGAAATGGTAATTTGTATGGGTAGACAGGGGATACATTACAAGGTTCAAAAATAAAAATTATCAAAATAAAATCAATTGATGAAAGATTTTGAACAATTTCCTTTTAATTGGCAACAAAGTAGAAGAGAGACATGTTATTCAATCAAAATTATTGCAATGAATGACAAGTTGAAACAATAAAATACTGATCGTGGCAAGGACAGCATTTATCAATGGATATAGTGGCAGTGGCATTTAACAATAAACTTTAGGCTTAGTGACAATAAGGTTTGTTTTACTTTGATATTAATTTGTCCATTTGGTTTGAATCCGATTCCAATTGAGGGTCTTTCCACTTTTCAGTGGTTGCCCTTTTACCAGCCGGCTGCTGGCCCTTCACATCCACATGTGTCAATCACAGAGGTAGATGATCAACAGCCAGTGTAGGGGTGACATGTGGTTAGCATGTTGAGTCCCCCAGCCGTTATAGCTGGTTCAACCTGGAACTGCTACTTATTGTAGCTACCCAATTGCATCACGATGCTGGGTGGGCACCGGTCCCATACTGGCCGAAATACCATGAGAAAATTTCTTCCCCCATGGAGACTCGAACCAGCGCAAGTCCCGTAGCTCTGCGCCAAGGCTTCCTACCTTAACTGCTCGGCTACGGCGCAGGACTGGTTTGAATCACTTTTTGTAAATGCTGCCTTGACACGTGCCTGCAGTAAAATAAAGTTGCAGATGCATTAATAAAGGATACTCATCATCCTGCCAGGTATTAGTCCTAGAAGAACTGTTCAGGCCTGAGAAAGTGGTTAATAAAGGATACTAACCCTTCCAATATACCAACTGGATCTGTGAATAAAGAAATTTTGAGCCGCGAATAATGAAAACATGAATAAGGAGCTTTTACTGTATGTTGAATTCAGTTTTTTGGGTAAATAACACAAATTGAATAAATTCTTCTTCTTCTTCCTTCCAAGTATTAGGCCAAGGCCTGTTACGATCCTATAGAAAATTTTCCCTCCAGCGTATTGAATAAATTTGAAGAGAAAAATATATTTTGATATTATATTTTTTAAATTAAATGAAGACGACTTACAGAAATCAATGCATGCATTAAATGAAATATGTAAATTATACGATCTACAGATTTCTATAAGGAAAACGAAGACCATGGCTTTTAGAGGAAGAGATCCAGTGAGATCCAAAATTATTTTAGAAAATCAAAGTATAGAACAGGTGTCTAGTTTCAAATATTTGGGCTGTGATGTTGGCTACAATGTGGAACAATACAGAGAACATTCAAAAATAAAATTAGAAAAGAAACCAAGATAAAAATGTATAACGTTATGGCGGTTCCCACAATATTGTATGGATATGAAACTTGGGCTCCAGTGAAGAAACAGAAGGATAGAATACAGACGGCGGAGATGAGGTTCCTAAGACAAGTAAAAGGATGTACAAGACTTGATAGAATAAGAAATGAGGATATAAGAGAGGAACTGAAAGTACAGCCTTTATTGGATAAAGTCACGAATTACAGACAGAAATGGATTGATCACATGGATGGAATGAGTAAGGAGAGATATCCATTGTTAGCAAGAAATTATCAAGCAAGAGGAAGACGTGATGTTGGAAGACCTAGAAGACGTTGGGCTGATGCATTATGAAGTCGGAACGGGCAATTGCCTAATCCCTGGAGTGATGATGATTTTTTAAATTAACGCTTTCCAAAATTGGACATAGTAGTTTTATTTTAGAAAGAAAGAAAAAAATTAACGTTCGGACCAGGACTCAAACCCTGGATCTTAACTTTGCGCATTAGTATGATACCGATTACACCATCCGATCTCTGATACAAATGCCAACATACTTTTCACTTATACAATTCTGTTTTATCAGAAGGCTGGTAGCCATAGCTACTATCAACACCATCTGATGCGTTGAGATATTCAGAAGTGTTAATTTTAAAAATATAACATCAAAATATGAAGCTTTACTGCTTAAAAGTAATGTACAAATTGATAGTCTATCAGTCTGTAGTCATTTATGTATTTTTTTAAAACTCATGCTAAGTATTAAGATAGGTTGGAGAAACCCTCAATGATGAGAAAAATTCTCAAAATGAATGAATGACAAATTCTTAATAAAAATTCTTGAATAGAAGTCAGATTGCATTGATAATAGCGACGATTATCGACTTTCTGATGAAAGAGAATTATATAAGTGGAAAGAATTGTTGACGTTCATATCGGTGTTTGGATGGCATAATCAGTATCGTACTAACACACACAGAGTTATAGATCCAGGGTTCGAGTCCCGCCCAAGCATTAATTTTTCTTTTTAAGATAGAAAAATGTCTAAATCATTTGAGCCCTATATCTCTGAGATATTGGGTTCAAATCCAGAGTTTTTCTTTTGCTTCAAATTTAATTCGTCATTTGGTGAGAATTGATACATTTAATATTAAACATAAAAAAAAGTAATAATTAAATGAATCGTGATTTTTTCTTACCTCATACACAGCTGTGTTTAAAGAAACATAGATGTATGAGGTAAGAAAAAATCACGATTCATTTAATTATTATTAACTGAACCTCATAATGTTAAAAATTCCCAAATTTAATATATAAATAAAAAAAGTACTTATTTTAGGAATTCTCACTATGAGGTATATCATTAAGGTAGAATTTTTATCACTCACCTCATATTGTTCTTCTTATTTGACTATAAACTAGTTCGGGAACATAGTTCTGTTCCATCCTCAGTATCGTCACAACCGTTGTTCTGTCGTCTTGAAGAGCTGTCCATTGCTCCTTCATTGTCTGACTGAAAAACCTCGAAACAAGTCATTCTCACCGGGAATTTCAAAGTTCCCGGTGAGAATGACCTGGTTTCGAGGATTTTCAGTCAGCCAATGGAAGGAGTGAAGGACAGCTCTTCAAGACGACAGAACAACAGTTGTGACGATACTGAGGATGGAACAGAAACTATGTTTCTGAAACTAGTTTATAGTCAAATAAGAAAGAACAATTTGAAGTGAGTGATAAAAATTCTACCTTAATCAAAAAAAAAAAAGAATAATTTATAAATCATTTCAAATTGTAATGTTATATGGAGTTGAAACTTGGACATTAGACAGGCCTCATGCAAGTAAATTATTGGAGAGAGAAATGGACTATTGGTGTAAATGTGGCAAGAAAATCAAGAATAGATAGAATTAGAGAGACGATGGAATATATAAGAATATTTTTGAAGCAATTAAAGAATGAAAATTGAGATGGTTTGGACACGTTAAAATAATGAGAGAAGACAGAATTCTGAAAATCACTTTGGAATGGAATGCTGAAGGCAGAAGAAGAGGAACAATGGATGGATAGATGGGGATAAATATGAATAGAATTGATGGAAGATGTGCAAAACAGGAATTATTGAAAGAATAAAATTACTCTAGGTTGAAAGAAAACTACTGTAGTGTAGAAAAAATTCCAAATAATATCATTTTATCTCAGCCACGGTTCTCTGGTCTTATAAGAACACAATCAGTTGGAAAGGGATTTCTAATTCTGAATCATATACATGCTTTTTGACCGCAGAAGACCTTAGAGGGCTCCTTCCGTATGAATGATCAACTTAATGTCAGGACCATTAAATAAAAATGTAACACAGAATACCATTCACTCAAACAAGGTGAATAAGACTGGGGTTTAAACCCAGGACTTTTCATTTTCTATGCAAATGCTCTACTGACTGAGCTACCTGAGCACTTGAATCCAAGAAGCTAATTAAAGAAAAAAATTATAAGAAAAAAAATTAGAATTAAAGAAATGAAAAACTGTTAAAAAAACTACATACTTTTTGACCACAGAAGGTCTTAGAGAGCTCCTTCCATATGAGTGATCATCTAAATGTCAGGACCACCTCTGACACAACAACTAAACTCATTCAACTCAAATGGTATTAATGAAAATGGGGACATTAACATGTTCAGGTGAGGAAATTCATCTTACAAATGAAGTATAGAGGAAAGGTGATGTTTGGATGAATCTTAGGTAAATTAATTAAGTTGGCTGAGAAGAGGGACTAATGGAGGGATTTAGCAAATGTGGCATGGAAACTACAAGTTTCATAAACCGCAGAATCAATTATTTAATATAAAAGACTGAGCTTTACTTACACTTCCATCAGATGCACTGGCACCAACCTTATCACCACGAGAATTCCAGCAAACTTCAAAAATACCGCCTGTACCTTTGTAACTATGAACAAGTTGGCCACTCTGAAACAATTATTTTTATATTAAATTAATGTTGGGAAGTAAACATTATGAGGTATAATCATTAAAATTCATCGGAGAACATATTGTTTAAACAACTCACCTCATAGGATTCATGCTTCCATGATATCGCGATTTCAAACAAAGTCATATTCATCTTCAGCCATAACTCCGACTGACGAAATTCTTCGGCTGTCAACTATTCTATTGTCGCCATCTTCAGTGCTGCCATCTATGGTTGAATTTATGAACTTTGAAATCAAAGTAATTTTCGTTTAGGGATATCAAAATTCATGATCTTATTTTTGTTTTTCTGAATGTATATTTTTTTCCCAAACTGTCAATCCAAAGGTTCTGTACTTTTGTTAATAAACTATGTGCAGCAATTGCAGATTTTTCAATTCACAATTTTAATATTTCAGAAAATTAAAAATTGTGAAATTGAAAAAATCTGCAATTGCTGCACTAGTTTGATTAGAACATCATAAAATTGGAAGAGAAGCTAAACTTTTAAACAAGTAGGAGAACCTTGGAATTGACAGTTTGGGAAAAAATATACATTCAGAAAAACAAAAATAGATCAATGATTTTGATATCCCTAACGAAATTACTTTGATTTCGAAATTTCATAAATTCAACCATAGATGACAACTGAAATGGCACATGAAGATGGCAACAATATGTTATAGTTATGGCTGAAGATGAACATGACTGTGTTTGAAATCACGATATCATGGAACAGATGAATCCTTATGAGGTGAGTTGTTTAAACAATATGTTTCTCCGATGAATTTTAATTATTTTTATGCTATATTTCATGTTTAAACAAAATGAACCACTTGAAATCATGAATAATTAGCAAATGGAAGGTACAAGATTACCTCACACCCCTTAGAGTAATAAGATTATAACTAAAAATAGCTATTTTCAGGAGAGCAATTTTAAACTTCAAAAGTATGTGTTCTAATGCCACTTACTGCATTTTTTTGTGGTTCAGATTCAAATTGATTAATATATGGCATTAATGTGTTCTCTTTTCAATTTACACAGTACTTCATCAGACCACTTTAATGTATTCTTGTATCATGTAGGGAGGAGGGTAGACTGAATGTATGTTTGTATAGTATAAAATGTGTTGTATATGACTGATGAAAATGAAGAGAAGGGAGAAGGTGATATTCTTTGGCGTCATATAGATCTAGTCTTTTGAAAAAGCACCAAGAGAGCAAACCAGGTTTAATGTTCCTACATCTGAATCTAACTAATCACATTCAAGGTTATAACATGTTTTTAAATATATGTACTGTTGAAAAAGTTTTGAAATTAATGCAGGCACCTGGTGTAACAATTTTAGTGATTAAATTGTACTCCTTACCCCTTCTAGTCATTGAGATCGAAAATTTACAACCAAAATTTCAGCCTCACTGGAATATCGAACACATACCTGCTAATCAGGAAGCTGATGCTATCACCTGAACTAGCAAGGAAAGTAATATTTGAGTTTGTATTCTTTAACATTCTTACCTCATATGTCTATTCTGTTGAACGATCGTTTCAAAGCTATTGCTCTCCATCTTCAGCTTGTTCACAAAAGTAATGTATAAAGTCAGATTTTCAATTTAACATTTTTATTTTTTTTTTACATTTGTTACTTTAATGCTATAAATATGGCCTATATACTATACAAGTCAAGGTTCCAAGATACATCTTCACTGAAAAATTGTACTTTTTTACGTAAGGCTTATTTTTCTAGTGTGTGACAGTTTATTGACCAACTAACTAAATCACTGGCACTATCGAACCCAAAGTTCATGGTCATGCAGACATAAGCTCTCCTCACATCCCTATCCTGAGGTAATGTTTTCCAATCATCCACTGTATAATTACTTTCTCAAATTATGGATAATGTTATCCTCCCACCCTTCATTCTTGGTCTACCAGCTGAATGTTTTCCCTCTGGTTTTTCCTACAAGAAGCTTCCATGCACCTCTTTCATTCCCCATACGTGCCACATGTCCTGCCGAATCACAGTTTAAGAGACTTAAATCTTATTATATCTGATTTCCTATAAAGATCATGCAGCTCACTGTTTGCAGTCTTCTTCCATTTGCCTGTCTATTCATCTCTCTTTGGTCCAAAAATTTTTCTAAGAATTTTATTCTCAAATACTCATAATTTTTTCTCCTCCCTTAAAGTAAGAGTCCAGTTTTTTGCATCCATATAATATAACTGGAGAATAACAGTTTATTATTTTCAGTTTATGTTTTTTGAGAGAAGTTGGGATGGCCAAGAGTCCTGTAATGCATAAAGCATTGTATTTCCAGAATTGAGCCTATTTGTTTAATTTCTTTCTGCATCTCATTCCTATTTTTATATTGTTCCTAGGTATTTGAATTCACCACTTCTTTTAAATTATTGCCTTAAGTTTCAGTTTTGTAAAGTGTATTTTATAAAAAGCAATTTTACCTGTGTAGACCATATGTGAACACATTTATGGAAGCTGCCAGAAGAAGCCAAGAATTTTCCACAGGAGAGGGGAAAATGCAACACTATACACTGGTTCTGTATGTTTTGTAAGAGTCGTGTGAAGTGCATTGTTCCATGTTCAACATCCCACAAGCGAACCGTAGAGTCACAATGGAGCACTGGTTAACAAAACCAAACAACTTTTCATATACTTGGATTTGACAAACACTTCAGCATACACTGTGCCAAAGCGATCTTAAGGTAATGTACACATAGGAGTGACAATTAAACAATAGTTAAAGTAGAGCTGCTACACCAGAATAAATATTTACAATTATTTATTTTGTGTATCAAAAGACCCGAGTACGATGCAAATTAAGAAGTGGAAAGAAAAATCATAGATCTAGTGTCAAGAATTTAATTATTAGAGTGTATTAATAACAAACACTCAAAAATTTAATAAAAGAAGTAAAGAAACAAGCTGGATTAAAGCAGCCCAAATATCAGGATCTATGTAAGATTTAATTTGGTTGCAACCAAACATAGGTCAATAGAAAGCAAACCCGCATATACAAAATGATTAGTTCGGCCAGTTATCGTATATGGAGCAGAAACTAGAGCTGATACAACAACAACTTAACAAATTAATAAGCACATGCGAAATGTAAATTCTAAGAACTATTCAGGGGGAAACATTATTTGATAAAATACACAACACAGAAATTAGGGCGTACAACTGCCATATTCTAAGACATAACCACATTTTATTATAGATAGACAAAAATATTGGAAGGGTCATACTAGAAAGAATGGAAGAAAAGAGAAGAAAACCGGCTTGCACAAAAGAGCTAAAGAAGATAGACACCATGGAGGAGGGAGAAAGAACAAGAGGAAGACCTGCCAAGAGATGGATAGACAGTGAATGTACATCCAGTACGTCTTCCTCCGAGGAGTGATTTTGGAAATAAACAGGATGAAAATCCTACAAATTAAGTTTAAGAAGAAGAAGAAGAAGATTTACATTAAGCTGTTTATGCTGGAAATATAATAACCAATAAAAATGGCGAGAAATTAAACTTTCATTTTCTTTCGATGTATTTATTACTCATTTCATACATCTCAAAGATGGATAAATTATATTTGAAGAGAAAAATTATACATCAGACTGGAACACAGGACCTTTTGCACTTTAGGCGAATTCTCTACCAACTCAGCTATCTGAGAAACTCCAACCTAAATGCAAATTTTTCTCTTATATACGCTATTAATTCCTGCACATCAAACGCTATGAAGCTGTTACTTCTATCTTGCAAATGGTGGCTTCTTTATTAAGAAGACATTTAATTGGGAATTTTACATTATATTATAAAGCTAGTACGGCTTCTTTCAATATTTTTATTATTTATTTCATACATCTCAGTGATGGATAAATTATATTTGAAGAGAAAAATTATATGCTCAGACTGGCGTTTGAATCCATGAAGTTTTGCGAATGTTATACCAACTGAGCATATCTGAGAAACTCCAACCTAAACGCAAATTTTTTCTTTATATAAGCTCCTCTCATTCCCATGCACACAAATGTTATGAAGCCGTTGCTTCTATCTTGCAATCTTCACAAACCCCAGTCTGAGCATATAATTTTTCTCTTCAAATATAATGTCTCCATCCTCGAGATGTATGAAGATGAATAATAAAAACATTGGAAGAAGAAGCCGTTACTAGACTTTATAATATAATGTAAAATTCTCAATTAAAGGTCTTCTTAATAAAGAAGCCACCATTTGCAAGGTAGAAGCACAATGGCTTCATAGCAATAATTAACAGCGTATATAAGAGAAAAATTTGCCATTTAGATTGGAGTTTCTCAGATTAGCTCGGTAGGGTAGAGCATTTGCCTGGAGTGTGAAAGGTCCTGTGTTCAACCCCTGTCTGAGCATATAATATTTCTCTTCAAATATATTATTTAATTTTTTTACTCTCTTGCAAACTTCAGATTAACTAATTATATTTATCATTTTGCTATTATAGGAAAATAGGACCGTGTTTTGTAACCTTAGTCGTTACATCTTCAGTAGTTACACGACTGATGATGCTGCTTCTTACTCCATCTGTTGGTGGACCGATGTGAACCTTTCTAATCAAATCAACTTCTCCAGGAATTTATTTACTTATATTTAATTAATGTTTAATTTATTTACTTATTTACTAATAGGGAACGATATATATCTTCATTTATAACTAATTTTGGAAATATGTTTATATTGTCAGAAAAAATTCATACAACAGTTAGAAGAAACTCTAATTATTATTTTATTATATAAAACTTTCCTCATTAGAGGACGTGCCTCAAGGACAAAGTGATACAGGACAATTAATTTTTTGTAATTGATGGAAATACATTTGTAAATATATTTTAAAAAAATTCAACTTTGTAAAAAGTTTAGATAAAAAAAAAATTATAACTAGGGAAACAGTTATAAAAATGCATGCAAAAGTAGGTCAAATGGGACCTAATTACACCTTAATTATTAAATTTTACCTTGCCAAAATTAAATTCATGTTAGGGTTTGGTGTGCCCAGGACCAGTAGGACTCCATTATTGTATATATTTCTTTACTATGGAGCTTTTGTAGATCATGTACACAGGTATCTTTGTTCATTGACCAAATCTTCAGTGTAGTATCATCTGAGCAGGAGGCCAGTAGGTTTCCCATTGGGTCCGCATTTAATAGCATTCACTTCATTCTGAAATGTATTTCATTACTTTACAGTCTTCTAATAAAGATCACTTATACAGGCTATCATTAGTTGTCTAGTAATACAATGTATAAGCCTACTAATATACATTGTATAGGACGCTGCATTACAATATCATCCTTATAATGTGATTTGTGTCTATATTCGTCATCATTATGACATGACAGCAAATTGCATGCAGTTTTCTAACAGAAAGAAAACATCATCAACTAGTGATTAACTCGTATAAGAAATGAGTATAGACGCGGACTTTGATATTCCGGTGGATAAAAATGTAATTACAAAGTTTTATAATCCCAACAAAAAGATGGCAGCACAAGAGGTGGTGTGTCCTTAGAGAAATCAACAACCATAGAATTTCATCAGTGGAAGCCCATGAACTGAAGTGGAACAAGATATTGTCTGAAACCGCCGTGTATTCAAGAAATTTGAAATTATATGAGGTGAGTCGTTAAAAATAAGTTCTCCACTCACTATTAACAGAATAATTCTTTAAAAAAATCATCTGTAATTTGATCGGGAATTGAACCTGGGACCTCATGGATTGTAGTCAGAAATACTGATCACAATACCATTGGGCTAATGAAAACTTTGTTGCAAAAATATTACCTTTATAATTAAAAACATTTCTATATCAGTATGTATATTATATCTTAATGATGTAAGAAAATTTTGTTAAAATAATATTATGAACCATTTAAATTACATTCAAGTTAAATCTTATCTCACAGCAGCTATTGTAGAATATATTCTTTTGTGAATCAGTGTTCAATTTTACAAATTATTAATCGAGAATTAATGTAACAAAAGGCATTTTATAATGCTTTATTTTCCTACCAAGTGATTATTAATATTATTTATGTCTTGTGTACCCATCAAACAGTCATTAAAGTGTAGCATTTTGTGTGAAATTTAAGGATACATTCATCAATAAACACAAGAAAACAATCAACTGATCATGAGTCTGCCCTGCCATTTTCTCTTGTTATACAATCTTTATACAAGGGGGATATGTATAAAGATTCCCATGTAAAGTTGAAAATTTCTTATACATTGCCATATTTAAATGTGTTTATTAGTATCAATTTTAAACATAGTGTGTACAAAATTGTTATAAAAGTTATGTATGGATTATTAGTAAGAAGGGAAGTGTTTCATTTTAACAACACTATATTCAATGAGATATAAACATACCGTATGTCCTTGAAATGATTGATAGGTTTTTCTATCGCCTCAGCTTGCAGATGTGGATACATTGGTCAGTGCACATGATGCAAAACTTGTTATGCTCTGCAATCTAATCCAATGCCGGTGCTGAGTGGAATGAAAACTGTTGGTGCACTGTCCTGATAGCTGCATCCCAGATTATGGTTGTCTGCAAAATGTAATTTTCAATACAATTTTTCTGATACTTCTAGTCCAGGCACAGGGTATATATGAAACTAACTAGAATAAATTATTGTTATATACAAGTTCATATTGATAAAGAGCTAGTTTCATTCTGCTCCCTCGAAAGTAGTGATGTCAACTTACATGTGATACCATTCTTAAATATAAAGAAAAAAACTATGAATTATAACGTATTTTATATAATATGTGGCTTTTTAATTATTAAGATGCAGTTACCTTATTTAATACAGATTAATTATAAAATAACATTAAAATATTCATTAATATTGTTGACCACATTGTTAACTGGCGTTTTGACATTTGCAAGCATTGGGAAGGAATTAGTCTCGGCCTCATCGGGTTTTAACGGTAGAAGGATATTGAAGTGGCTCTTCAAGACTGACATAAGAACGGTCATCTAAACTACTGAGGATGAAACCTGAATAAGGTCCCAAAACAGCAGTCTAAGAAGAAAAATATGAGATGAGGTGATAAAATGTACTTAAATAAATAATACCTCATAGTTAAAGATTTAAATTAAAATGTTAATTACCTCACCATATCCAGTCTTTTAACACTTTGAGTCCAGCAGTGGTACTAGTACCATGACATTTAAATGACACTTAAGCCAGGAGAAAATTAAATACCTCGGCATGCCTGTGCCGGCAGATTTACAGGGGTGCTTTTATGGTTCAGAAAACAATATAATTACTTTTATACCTCATAATGTTTACTTCCCAACATTAATTAAATATAATATAATTACTTGTTCAGCAAGATTGGCAATGCAGATCGGAAGTCCATTTATTTTGATATACCACTAATGTTACAGTCAATGATAAGGGCGCAAAAAAGTATACCCATCAAGACAATTAGAAATCAAGAAGTGATGAATTAGTATTGTTAAGTAAATCCTGAAAATTCTTAAGAAGCCTCTTCAAAATTGGGGATCATCTTAATTTCCAGCCATCTTATATTCGGGTAAAATACAGTAATTATGTTATGATAAATTAAATGTTTCTTACCTCTCCTCACATAAATTTTCTAAGTAGATCGTTGATTTGAGAGCCAATACAGTCTCATCTTCAGTACTTTTTTGGCGACTGATGTTATGTCGATCGGAAGAAACTCTTCTTCTTCCCTCTGTTGGTGGACCGATGAACCTCTGATCAGATCAAATTTTTGGCAGGAATTTGAAGTTCATAAGTTTTCCTTTGTTTTTCTGAAATGTGGATCTTTTCCCAAACTGTGAGTGATCTTTTGTTTTGTCTATTTGTTTAATTAGACTGGCTTTGATTTCAAATAAATGTTTTTCGGACCACCAACAGAGGGAAGAAGAGATTTTTCCGATCGACATAACATCAGTCGCCAAAAAAGTACTGGAAGATGAGACCGTTATGGTTCTCGAAATCGTGATCTACTTGAAATTTATATGAGGAGAGGTAGAAACATTTAATTTTAACCATACAATTAAACCCTCATGTGCTTAATATTCCTGTAAGCAGTTTAATACAGTAATTATGTATTAGTTTTTTAACTTAATTTAACAGATTAGAAATGTTATTTAAACAATTAAAATTTTTCTTTTTGAGCTCTTGTTTTGTACCTTGTCAACTCCTGCACTAAGAATGTAATTGCCTCGTTTATTCCATTTCAATGCAAAAATAGGTCCTTTATGCTGACCCAGTGTACTTGCCAATCGTCCATCTGTTGTCCATTACGTGCATAACCATCATACGAGCCTGTTGCCAGCAGAGTCCCGTCACACTATAACATCAAAACAAGTTGGTTATTCACAACTAGAAGTTATAAAAATGTAATGTTATCCACAAACATTTTTTTTTCACACCTACCCAGGAATTAGTGATAATATTAGTGTTAGTAAGTTTCCAAACTAGTTTCAGGGAAATTCAATTTTTTTTTATTTGAAGAGAAATATATGTATATATATATTTTAAATACTTCGAATAGAAGTCGTAAGCCGGAGTTGTTGATAGCGATGGCCATCAGCCTTCGGATGAAAGGAGAATTGTATAAATAGAAAGAAATTTGATGTTCCTATCGGATTAACCTTTTTTTATATAGGAATTATCACTGTGAGGTTCAATTCAATATTAAATTAAAAGATTCTTACCTTGATGACGTAATTGCTATTGTCAAACAGAAACAAATTGAGGCTGCTTTGAAGCGTTTGAACATCCAGAGTAAAACGATAAACTTCAACCATGGAAAACTGAGATTGAAAAAGACATCCCAGGTTTTTTGTAATCTTTAATTTAAAACAAACACAAACAAAGAAACAGGATAGAATTTGGAATATATAGAAAGAATACTCATATAGACAACTATATTAAAGCTTCGGGTTTCAACCATTTTGCTCACAAAGAGGCAGTGTTCAATAGCTTAGCATACAGATTAGTAAATATTCCTATGAGCCCAGAAAACTATAAAAGAGAAAAAGAATACATAATTAATGTGGCAACAGATAATGGTTATTGATGAAAGCATGGTACACAGGAAAATAAATAAATTCAAAAGACAAAAATTAATTAATGAAAGCACACTGATAAAACAAACAGAAAAAATAAAAATTCAAGAAATTCACTTACCATCCATTGAAACACTACAAATTTCAAAAAATTTTCAAAAAGTTTAATATAAGATTAGCACCTAAGAATGAATACAGCCTTAATAGGATAATTAAAACCAACAAAAATGAAAAAATTGAAGAAGAAATAAATCAGGAATTTATCAGATCAAATGTAAAGATTGTGACAAAATTTATATAGGAAAAACGAAAAGAAATTTGAAAACAAGGGTGAAGGAACATCTTAGAAATGTCAAAAATGGAGAATTGGAAAAGTCAGCAGTAGCTGCTCATGCTTGGTACGAAAAACATCGAATTGAATCAAAAGCTAGTCTAATTAAACAAATAGAGAAACCTAAGGAACTTACAGTTTGGGAAAAGATCCACATTCAGAAAAACAAAGGAAAACTTATGAACTTCGAAGTTCCCGCAAATTTTGACCTTATCAAGAGGTTCATCGGTCCACCAACAGAGGGAAGAAGTGGTTCTTCCGAGCGACATAACACCGGTCAACAACAGTGTACTGAAGATGGGCCTGCTATAGGCCTGAAATCGCGATCTACTTAACAGAATAATGTGAGGAGAGGTAAGAATCTTTTAATTTAATATTCCTATCGGATGTTCGAATGGTGTAACAGTTATCACACTGACATACAGAGTCAGAGATCTGGGGTTCAACTCCTGGTTCAAACCTAATTTTTTTTCTAAAATAAAAGAAAAATATATGCCTGAATCGGAATTTGAATCTGATGTCCCTGGTTCTGTACACCAGTGCTCTTAACCACTAAGCTATGAGGCTTCTGATTCAAACATATATTATTTCTCTCCTTTATACAATTCCCGCACATCGAGGATATGAACTTTTCGTTTACACACCATCTAGCAAATTCTTAGCAAAACGACTTTATCGGGAATTAACACCACATTTAAAGCCAGTGAAAATTAAGTATCTTAATTCAAACATCTCTATATCTCTATATCGTTTTTGCTCACATTCCAATCCAGAGAGGTAACATCTTTATTACTCGGCACTTCAGTTCCTCCTTTCTGAATGCAATGCCTCAGCACCAGTTGATTGGGTGAAGCAGAATTGTCACTCATGTCCCATATACGAGCTGTGCTATCTCCAGATCTGTAACATAATATAAAAAAAATATTATAAAAAGCCAAAATCAACCAAATAAAAAACATTACAAAATGTATTATGCTTGCATCTCTCTGGTAAGGAGATTCACAGATCCAAACTCCTACATATCCTGAGGATGGCTTCCTCTAGAAGGAAAGTAAATCTGGGTCGTGTGCAATATATTTATGGTGCATAAAAAAAATCTTGTTTATAATTATATACCAAGAGGACGAAGATCACTGGGCCGTCCTATGAAACGCTGGAGGGAAAATTTTCTATAGGATCGTAACAGGCATTGGCCTAATACTTGGAAGGAAGAAGAAGATAAAAAAACTCAAGCCTAAAATAAGAGGCCTCTGAGCAAAAATTTGTCAGCTTTTGCACACCTAGATTCGAGTTGTGATGCTAATGACTTAAAAGATCGCTGATAAACAAAATAATTAACTCACTTATTTTAACACCTGAGCTACTAGTCCATAACTTGGTCAATTTTAACTGAAAATTCTCCACACTATGTATTATTGTCAATGCTTCCTAAGAATGGAATTTGCATTAATTTTGAGTTTTTTTAAATTTGCAGTTGGCGATCTTATAGGTCAATTTCTGCTCCCTCTGTTGGCTGACCGATGAACTTCCAGATCAAATTTTTTTCTTTTCTCCCCAGGAATTTCAAAATTCACTGTTTTCTCTTTATTCTTGTGGATGTAATTTTTCTCCCAAATTGTCAGTTGCTTAGATTTATCGGTTTCAGTAATCTGGCCTTTGTTTCGATTCTGTGTTTTTCTGTCCATGCATGTACAGCTATTGCAGACTTTTCTATTTCCCCATTTTTAACACTTCTAAGTTGTTCTTTCAATCTTGTATTCAAGTTTCTTTTTGTTTTTCCTATGTATACTTTTTTACAATCTTGGTCAGAAAATCACAGAATTGAAACAAAGGCCAAATTACTGGAACAGATAAATCTAAAGAATTCACAATTTGGGAGAAAATTTACATCCACAAGAATAAAGAGAAAATAATGAATTTTGAAATTCCTGGGGAAAAAGAAAAAAAATTGGTTTGGAAGTTCATCGGTCAGCCAACAGAGGGAGGAGAAATCAACCTACAAGATCACCAACCGCAGATTCAACAGTTCAGAAGCATTGACAATGATACATAGTGTGGAGAAACTGCAGTCTGCAAGAAAATAAAAAATATAAGGTGAGTCAAAACATCCTAACTCACAATAATTAAAAGAAACATCATAGTGTTATTTCCTTTAAATATTAAATACATTAAAATTTTTTTTTTTCATATCCTTCTCTATCTTTGCATTTACAGAAATGCATAGTGCTCTTACCCCGATGCCAGTAAATCAGTTGTTGGGTTCCAAGCACAAATAAATACTTCAGACTCATGCCCTCTTAATACTGTTGCTTGTGCTTGGAGGTATTTCTATGCTGCCATCTACTTCCATATTCTCCGTAACATTAGAGGTTACAGCTGTAAAAAGTAAGTGAATTTTAATTTAAATCTTTCAATTGAAATACATATCATTAAAGCTCATATTTTGATGATATATATTTTATTTGAGACATTCTAGACATTTTTAATGTTACATTTTAAATTAACACTTTCTAGAATTGGACATAGTTTTATTTTGAAAAGAAAAATTACTGCTCAAACAGGTACTTGAACCCTTGAACTCTGACTCTACGAGTCAGTATGATACCAGTTACACCATTAAAGCTCTGATACGAACGTCAACAATTCTTCCCACTTATACAATTCTCTTTCATCTCTTTCCGATGATTTGACTTGTTGACATTCATAGCAGATCTCGAATGGTGTAACTGGTATCATACTGATGCATAGAGTCAGAGATCCGGGGTTCGAGCATTATTTTTTCTTTCTATAATAATCTTATTTCTATAATCTATATAAACAGAAACATCTCACTAATATTACTTTTTTAACTATTAATAATTTGTTTTTTTTTTCATTATTTAATAAAAAATAGTATTAAGATTAGTCAATATATTTACCTAATATCTTATATCTAAGCTAAAGATTAATTCATTACATATATATTTAATTAAATGATAATAAAACTTACAGTTTTGTATGATTTTCATCTTTATTACAATATAAATTTGTAACGCTGTTTTGTTACTTTGTACCTTCTTCACAAGATTACAAATGATTCATTCATGTTATCATGTCTGAAGAAGGTACAAAGTACCAAAACAGCTGTATTCATTCATGTTAGATTAGATTAGATTAGATTTATTTAGCCTGGTGGAGTTAAGGCCATGTGGCCTTCTCTTCCACTCACCAGGACAAACATATATTACATAAGAATATAACAATCTTAGTTAACTCTAATATTAAACACTAAGTAAAAATTTGATCAAAAGATAATATCTAATATACATATTACGATCTATAATACAACCAGTTAATATTAGTTAAAATTAAGACTAAAACTAATAATAAAATGTATACAAGCAAGACATATTAAATTGTCCCTGTCTAGTGTATATAAAAAACAGGAAAATAATGAGATATAGAAAACTAATTTTACGATTATACAATATTTAAAACAAAACAAATAAAAGTATTTGTTATTCTTAATATTATTTACATAAATAATTAAATATATTAATATTGCTAAAAGAATACTATCAGTGAGGTGTATAAGTTAGTTTGCTATTAAATAATTCTTTAGTTTGTTTTTGAAGGATGTTATAGTTTGACAGTCTCTGACATAGGGTGGAAGGGAATTCCATGTTTTGGTAAGTGACACCGTAAAAGATAATGAATAATATACAGTGTGATGAGGTGGGATATAAAGGACAATGTGCTGATGGGATCGAGTGTCAAGATTATGTGTATCGGATAGTCTGATGAAGCGGCGTGATAAATAATTAGGCGATGATGTGTGAAGTATTTTATAGAGAAGGGATAGGGAATGGACAGTTCTACGATCTCTTAGACGAAACCACGATAATTGTTCCAGGGACGGTGTAACATGGTCAAATTTGCATTTTTTTTTTATCATGTCTGAAGAAGGTACAAAGTACCAAAACAGCTGTAACTAATTTATATTTTAATAAATATGAAAATCACATAAAACTTTAAGTTTTATTTTCATTTAATTAAATGAAATATGGATTTTCATCAAGTAAACACCAATTCAATTGATTACTTTAAGTTTATTACTTTCTTTGTATACATTTTTTTATTTTCATTTCATGTATAGGGGATTCAAACTGTTATTCCTTTGAGTATACATTATTCCATTAGTTTAATTTTAATTGTATTTAATTTTATTATATTATTAGACACTAGTGGTTATGCTCTTTGCCTCTGGTCCCAAGGGTCGCGGGTTCAAACCTGGCCGGGGTCGATGGATTTTTTTAGGATGGAAAAATCGAAGGAGCAAGTCCTCTGGGAGGGACTTTAAGCTGTGGGTCCCGAGTCTGAAGATTTTCAGGCTCGTAAAAGATCCTTAAACCTGAATGAAAAGGCCTCTAAGCAAAATTTACCGAATTTTCCCATCCTAGTACTAGCTAGATGTCAGTATGAGGCAGAACGCTGACCACGGACCACTCAAATGACATCTATACGAAAACAAGTGTAACTAAATTATTATGGTTCAAATTCTTCCCTGTAAGGGGAGAGCGCCTAAATCTCTGTTAAGGGAAAACATGGGCTTACAAAAAAATTATTAGACATTATTTTCATTATTGTTCACTTTTACCACATAATTCTCTAGTATGTACTGTTATTGTAATTTTTTGTATTTAAATGTAACATATGTTTGTCCTGGTGAGTGGAAGAGAAGGCCATGTGGCCTGACCTCCACTACGCTAAATAAATCGATTCTATTCTAATCCTAGACATTTAATAATCATTAAAGAATCAGAAATTAACACTTCATCTCATAATTTATTGTTCAACAAATAATGGTGTTAATTTCCAATTCTTCAATGTTATTAAATAAAACTTCATAGTGTTACTTCCTAGAAATATTAATTATACTAGACACTGTTAATTTGTACTAAATGAAAATAAAACTTACAGTTTTGCATGATTTTCATCTTTATTACAACATAAATTTGTAACAGCTGTTTTACCTTACTGACTTGGTCCCACATTCAAATGCTATGAATCATCATTCACAAATACACAATGAATGGCTTCTACCTGAAGAAGACATGAAGGGACTCCACATAGCTATAGCATTATTTATTAAATTAATATTAAGAAGCTAAAGCTGTTACTATGATTGAAATAAGTATATTAAAGTACACTACTAAATTATTGTAATCAAATGGTAAAGAGAAAAATTTAATGCTATAGCTATGTGGAGTCCCTTCATGTCTTCTTCAGGTAGAAGCCATTCATTGTGTATTTGTGAATGATGATTCATATCATTTGAATGTGGGACCAAGACAGTAAGGTAAAGGAAGGATTTATGCTTGGATGGGAAGGAAGCCTGGATTAGGTCAATGGTTAGAGCATCAGCACGGAAAGCTGAAGGTTCGGGGTTCGATTCCCGGTTCAGGCATAAATTTTTCTCTTTACCATTTGATTACAATAATTAGTAGACTTATATTTATACTTATTTCATCATTAGTAAAATAAAATTTACCCAAACACAATAAACAGCTGTTTTGTTACTTTGTACCTTCTTCACAAGATTACAAATGATTCATTCATGTTATCATGTCTGAAGAAGGTACAAAGTTACCAAAACAGCTGTAACTAATTTATATTTTAATAAATATGAAAATCACATAAAACTTTAAGTTTTATTTTAATTTAATTAAATGAATTATTGGATTCGTATCAAGCCTTAAAACGCCAATTCAATTGAATTTTAACTTTAAGTTTATTACTTTCTGTTGATATCAAATTTTTTTATTTTCATTTCATGTATAGGGGAATTCAAACTGTTATTCCTTTGAGTATACATTATTCCATTAGTTTAATTCTTGTAATTGCTATTTAATTTTATGATATTATTAGACACTAGTGGTTATGCTCTTCCGCCTCTGGTCCCAAGGGTCGCGGGTTCAAACGCTGGGCGACCGGGGGGGTCGATGCGATTATCTTTTTAGGACTGGGGAAAATCGAAGGATGCAATGGTCCTCTCGGGAGGCAGACTCTGTAAGCCTGTGGGTCCCGAGTATGAAGATTGTCAGTGCCCTGGCTTAAAAGACTCCGTAACCTGAATGAATGGGCTGAAAAGGCTCCTAAGCCAAAAATTTACCGAATTTTCCCATCCTAGTACTAGCTAGATGTTCAAGTATGAGGCCAAGAACGCTGACCATGGACCACTCAAATGACATCTATACGAAAACAAGTGTAACTAAATTATTATGGTTCAAATTCTTCCCTGTAAGGGGAGAGCGCCTAAATCTCTGTTAAGGGAAAACATGGGCTTACAAAAAAATTATTAGACATTATTTTCATTATTGTTCACTTTTACCACATAATTCTCTAGTATGTACTGTTATTGTAATTTTTTGTATTTAAATGTAACATATGTTTGTCCTGGTGAGTGGAAGAGAAGGCCATGTGGCCTGACCTCCACTACGCTAAATAAATCGATTCTATTCTAATCCTAGACATTTAATAATCATTAAAGAATCAGAAATTAACACTTCATCTCATAATTTATTGTTCACAAATAATGGTGTTAATTTCCAATTCTTCAATGTTATTAAATAAAACTTCATAGTGTTACTTCCCTAGAAATATTAATTATACTAGACATTGTAAATTTGTATATAAATCTAATCATAACTCAAAGATTACAGAAATGCATATTTATTAGGTTAATTTTGTTACTTTTATACAATTATTCTCCCATTTTCATGACTTTTGCATCACTATTTGAGATCTTTCAATATTTTCCATTGAATCGTCATTATATATGGCATGACACACCATTTGGGCTCTAGCCTTCCTCAGAATGTCCTTCCAGATTTTTCTATTTGCTGCTAAATTCTTCCAACTTCTAATTTTATTAATACTAATATCCTGCAAGACTGATATCTTAATTTATCCACCCATCTTAAATTTTGGTCTTCCAACTTTTCTGGTTTGTAATGGTTGTATCATATAGATCTTTTTAACAGTATTATTATTGTCCATACATATCAAATGCCCAGCCCAGGCCAATCTATTAATTTTTATATACTTCACTAAATTGGGTTCCTTATATAATCATACAATTCATAATTTCTTCTTCTCCAAATATCACCTATTTTTACAGCCCCAAAATAGCTCTTAATATCGTTCTTTCAAAAGTAGCCAGAGATTTCTCATCTGACTTTAAAAGAGTCCAAGTTTCTGACACATATATAATTACCAGTCTTATGAGAGTTTATAAATCAGTAACTTATTTTTTTTTGTTATTAAGTGTGATTTTAGATATAAAGTAAAGTAGTCCCGCTACAGGCCTCAGGAGGCCCTTGGGGTAGTGGGAGGTTAAGGCTCCCACTTTTTCTAGACAATTGGCACTTGATGTCAGCCGGGTTGTCAGCCCTGCGTGACGGCCGCCTTTACCCCCAGAACAAGCGTCTGGTACTCATTTCCGTTAGAGGCTGAGTCTACCCCAGGGCCATAGTGCCACCGGGACTTGAACCCTCGACCTTCCGGCTTGTAGCGCAGTACCTTAACCACTACGCTACGGCATGCCCCCTTTTTGTAAAGTGATCCCACAACAGACCCGGAGGCCCTTGGGGTAGTAGGAGGTTAAGGCTCCCACTTTTTCTAGACAATTGGCACTTTATGTCAGCCGGGTTGTCAGCACTGCGTGACGGCCGCCTTTACCCCCACAACAAGTGTCTGGTACTCATTTCCGTTAGAGGCTGAGTCGACCCCAGGGCCATAGTGCCGCCGGAAGGTTTGGGTCAGTTTAAAAATCCTGACCCCACGGGAATTGAACCCTCGACCTTCCGGCCTGTAGCGCAGTACCTTAACCACTACGCTACAGCATGCCCCCTTTTTGTAAAGTGATCCCCAACAGACCCGGAGGCCCTTGGGGTAGTAGGAGGTTAAGGCTCCCACTTTTTCTAGACAATTGGCACTTTATGTCAGCCGGGTTGTCAGCACTGCGTGACGGCCGCCTTTACCCCAGAACAAGCATTTGATACTCATTTCCGTTAGAGGCTGAGTCGACCCCAGGGCCATAGTGCCGCCAGAGGGTTTGGGCCAGTTTAAAAATCCTGACCCCAACTTTAAGTCCAAAGAAACATCTATTTGCAGCTATTATGCGTTTTTGAATTTCTATAGAGTTGTCATTCTTAAAAGTAATTTTCGATCCCAAATATTTCAACTTATGGAATTTGTGATGAAATTAAATGTTTATTACCTCTCCTCATATATATTTTCTAAGTTGATCGCGATTTCGAGACTATAACTGTCTCATCATCAGAACCTCATAACCATCATAAATTAAACCTCATAGTGATTAATTCCTATAAAAGTTAAATTATGGAATTTGTATGAATGTATTACAATATACAATGGATAATGTGTACATTTCTTGCTGGGAGATGACATGAATTTAGTCTTACAGTGATTAATTTGCAAATTCATTTTTCTAGTAGCATTTTCAAATCTTATACAGACTTCTTTCATTGCTGACTGCATTGTTCCAATTTTGTCAATGACATCTGCATAGGCAAGAATTTGCAAAGATTTTTAAAATATAGTGCCCTCTTATGTCCAATTCAGTATCTCTGATAATATTTTCTAATACTAAATTAAAAAGTAAACAGGTAAGAGCATCTCCCTGTCTTACACCATTTTTAATATCAAATGGTTCCGTCAATATTTTTTGTATTCTAATTTGACCCATAGTACCATATAATGTTGCTTTCACCAAATATATAAGTTTCAAAGGTATTCCAAATTACTGCATTGCTTGCTTACTTACTTACTTCTTACTCACTGGCATTATCAAACCCATAGTTCATGTCCATGCTAACATAAGCTCTCCATACATCCCTATCCTGCTTTCCAATCATTCCCTGTATAATCTACTTCCCTCAAATCATAGTGAATGTTATTGTCCCACCTCATTCTTGGTCTACCAACTGGGCGTTTTCACTCTGGTTTTCTTACAAGAAGCTTCCATGCACGTCTTTCATTTTCCCATATGTGCTACATGTCTGGCCCATCGCAGTCTATGAGACTTAACTGTTCTTATTATATCTGGCTTCCTATAAAGACCATGTAGTTCATTGTTATGTAGTCTTCTCCATTCATCTGTCTGTTCATCTCTCTTTGCTCCAAAAATTTTCCTAAGTACTTTATTCTCAAATACTCATAATCTCCTTTCCTCCCTTAAAGTAAGAGTTCATGTTTTGCATCCATATAATATTACTGGTAGAATAATAGTTTTATATATTTTCAGCTTAACGATTTTTGAAAGGAGTTGGGATGTCAAGAGTCTCTGTAATGCATAATAGCATGCATTTCCAGAATTGAGCCTATGTTTAATTTTCCTTGTGCATCTCATTCCTATTTGTGATTATAGTTCCTAAGTATTTGAATTCAGCCACTTCCTCAAATTTTTTCTCATTTGTCATTAGCTGTCCATTTCCATTATATAATGTATTTCTATGTGACCATATATTTAGATTTATTGATATTTACTTCCAGTCCTAATTTCTTAGTGTTACTCAACAGTGTGTGCGTATTGTCCTTTAGTATCTCCTCGCTATCGGCCAATAGTACTACATCATCAGCATAAACTAACAGCTTATTAATACCATTGAGTTGTAGGCCTTCTTTATCCTCTAGAGATTTGATGGCATGCTCTAGTACAAAATTAAATAGTAGAGGAGATAGTGCATCTCCTTGCTTCAACCCATTCTGGATTTCAAAAAGTGTCCGAAAACTGTTTGCCTACATGCACCCTACTCTTTGTGCCATTTAGACACATTCGTATAAGTCTAACTAACTTTTTAGGAATTCCGAACTCCAGCAGGATACTATATAACTTCTCCCTCTTAATTGAATTGTATGCTTTTTTGAA
The DNA here is from genome assembly GCA_030220185.1 of Diploptera punctata. Lineage (NCBI taxonomy): Eukaryota > Metazoa > Arthropoda > Insecta > Blattodea > Blaberidae > Diploptera > Diploptera punctata. The sequence goes on from JASPKZ010000285.1 coordinate 68,389, forward strand.
GTCTACATATAGTTGATGTACAGTACCATTATATTTCCATTTCTTTTCTAATATCTGTCTTATACTAAAAATCTGATCTGTTGTAGACCTGTTTCTTCTAAATCCACATTGATGATCTAGAATGTCATCAATATAGGGAGTAAGTCTGCTTACTAATACATTTGTTAAAATTTTGTACGAAGTACAAGTAGTTTATCTCCTTTCTTATAAATTGGTATGATAATGAATTCTTTCCATTCATCCGGAAGAGCTTCTTTTTCCCAAATCATACTAAGCAACCGGTGTATCTTGTCCATCAATTTTTTCTCCCCCTGATTTTATCAGTTCTGCTGGGATTTCATTTGAACCTGATGCATTATTCATCTTCAATTTTTCTATCGCCATTTCAACCTCTAATGCACTTGGTTCTGTTCTGCGACTAGCACTTCTGCTGTCTGTAAATTATCCTCTTCAATATCCTGTTCTGTATGTACATTTAATAGCTGATTAAAGTAACTTTTGTATCTATTTAATATACTCTTGGAATCTGCAATCATATGCCCATTTTCATTCCGAATTATGTTTGTTCTAGCATGAAACCTTTCTTCTCATTCCTGCATTGCTATAAATATTAATTGAATATGTTGACATATGCCTGGCATACTGGCTCAGATGGTAGCATGTCTACTTCAAGTTGGCCTCAGTGCCGGGAGCTCAATTTATCATGAGTTGCTATCACCAACCACATGCAAAGGGTGACTCGACAGCAAAAGGCATTTCATTAATATCTCCATTATTAATTAATACTATCAAGTTATTGAAATTGGGTTCATATTGAAGCTTATAAAACATACTTTTAGCATATCTAGCCTTAGAATACGTAAACATTTATTGCATTTTCTTGAAAACATATTTTTAAGCTTTTTTTTTGAGAGTTTGCATCCTTTTTCGAAATATAAAAAATAAAACTACAATTCTGGGCTATGATCTGAAGAGAACACATCCAATGGTTTCGAAACACCTGTGCACTAGGCAAAGAAGATGCTATCAAGATTGCAGACTATCTAATACAGTGCAGTACTATCAACAAAGACAAACAATAAGCAAAGAATATATCAAGTTTACATTGGGAAGCTAGAAGAAAAATAAAATTCTTCTCCATTAGAAAACAACAAAATAAAGTAATTTTTAAGTAATGAAATTGAGTCTAGTATCTTTGTCCTAAGCTTAGACAAAGAGATGCCTTGCTTGTTTATATAAAAATCAAATATTATGGAAAGTTACCAATATTATCTGTTATAACCTTCTTCACCATTCGTATCTTGCATTTCATTCTTCACAATTTGTTGTTTCTGCTGATTTTGTTGATTTTGTCGACTTGCAACTACATCTGGCATTACTGCATCAATCAGCGACAAACTCTCTACTAAACGTTGTTCAGTTCCATCCTAAAAACATGCATTTTTCAAAATGTTATTTTTGGCAATAAGCCTTTATTATCATAGTGATACAAAACTATGCACAATGAAAATGGAACATATACAAAACATTTGGTAAATAGGTAGAAACAGGTTGTTTTTCAGTCACTGTGCTTAATAAGATTATTAACCCTCTTACTAATAATCCATATATAACTTTTATACAAGGTTTATACACATCTCAGTTGAAAATTCTTACTAATAAACACTGTATTAGCTGTTCAGTGTAGAAGAGGTGTACAACTTTACATGGGAATCGTTATACATGCCTCCAGCCTTGTTTAAGGATTCTATAACTAGACAAAATGTCGGACATCAAGATCAACTGATTGTTTTCTTATGATATTGATGAAAGTTTCCTTAAATTTAACCCAAAATGCAACACTTTAAACAACTGTTTGATGGATGCACAGGGCATAAATAATATTAATAAAGCTCTGGGTAGGAAAAATAAAGGCATCATAAAATGCCTTTCGTTACACTCATTCTCGATTAGGCCTAAAAATATTTTAAAATTGAACATTGAATCACAAAAGGATATGTTCTACAATAATTGCTGTAGACAAGATTTAACCTGAATGTTTAAATGCTTCATAATATTATTTTAAGAAAACTTTATCTTTAATATATAACACACACACACACACCGATATAAAAATGTATTTAAGTATAGAGGTACTATTATTGCAAGAAGCTACATGTTAACTTGGTAGTCTTGTGGTTAGAGCTTCTGACTACGATATGTGTGAGGTCGTAGGTTCGATTCCCGGTCAAACTATAGTGATTTTTTTTTTTTCCCGCTTGAAATGATATTTTGTTGTCGCTAACATTTCCTACTATTTTGAACGTTTTCTACCGCATCTTAAAACACTGCATATAATTCATAAGTAATGGGGAAAGCGTTTATTAGTTTTCAAGAATTGGTCGAAATTCTTGACGTTAGATTGCAGCACATTATCTGTGAAACCAATTCTACGTTTTATTTCACATAGCGTAAAGGGAAATGTATATAAATTAAAACACACTTATTTTTTCCGTACCTCCTCAATTAGGGAATCTATTAATTCTTATCCATATTCATTTCTTACACAATTAATCACTAGTTGATGATGGTTTATTTCTGTTACAAACTGCAAGTAATATTGTTCTGATGTCATTATGATGACGAATATGTGACGTATAGTGTATAACTGCTGTTTTGTTATATAGCTCTGGCACGTTTATTAGTAAGGAAATTATACGTGATCTACAATAAGGCTTATATATTGTATAATTAAACAACTGATGAAAGCCTGTATTAGAGATTTTTATTAGTAAGACCGTTAATGTAATATCTATTGTTAGTGATTCTACTTCAAAATGCTTTTAGTTAATTTCTCTAAAAGAATCTAGCTCATTTAATTGTACTTACTAGTTTAACTGAATGAAAAAAAGTGAAGTTTTCCTTTATATTTATTAGTTAATATTACATAGTTTTTAAGTTTAAGACTAAAACAGTCTTAAAATCTTACCTGAAAATAATAATTCTAATAAACTATGCGTAGGGTAGGAAAAAAAGAATAAAAACAAGATTATGGTGTTCATTAGAATTTAAGTTAGCTTGAGTGCATTATATGAGGCAGCATCTTAAAAATTATTTAAAAAAACGAAAATACAATTAACCCTCAACTTAACTTGTAAATATAATAGCAGGTTAACATTTTGAGGTTCTACTTTATTTCATCGTATCTCATATTGATAGTTTCTTTTAGGACATGTTTCAAACTACCAATATGAGGTAACATGAAATATAATCAACGTATAATATAACCTTAGATTTAACAGACTATTTGAGGAAAGCGCAGAAACTAAAAGCACTTGAAATGAGAATATAAATTAAAATTTCTCCCAACTAATACACTAGATAAGTTTACAGTTAATTGAATAAGATGTATGGCAACTTATTTGCAACTTTTAAGGACAATTGTTTTTTTGTCCACTGTTGTGGTCTCAAGGTAATGTGCTGCCTTGTCATGCAGTGGGCCCGGGTTTGATACCCGGTCGGAACAAGCTTCCTTGATGATGGTTTTTTCCTCACTTGTAAGAAATTTTTAAGGTCCAAACGGTCCTCGAACATCATCTGGCCACAGTGGTATGTATTCAATAGACGCAAGGTAAGCATTGCTTACCCAGGACTAAAAAATAAAAATAATGAGATACATAATAGAAATAATCAGTATTGATTAACATAAAATTTCAATGCAATTTAAAAATAATGTTAGTGACCTGGTCATTATTTGCATAGTCGATTTTGTTCCATTCAGCTTCCCAGCTATAAACCACTCTTGCTCTACACGATAAGCTAGAAGTTGCTCGGATGTGATCGTGTGTCATCGTAAGTTTTCGTTATCTGTGGTCCTGCAGTTTGAAAAGTGCGGGACTTGGCGAGTAGTGGAAACTTATTTTAAATCATAATTATTATATTTTTAATTAAGCTTGTGGTCCTACAATTCTCAATAGTAATTGTCATGTCTATATTGAAGTATTGGTACGTTAAGATAATATTATTATGGTAAAATATATTAACTTCATTTTAATAATGGAATGTACATATGCATTATGGCTGGAAGGTAAGCACTTCTGCTTCTTGCGTACAGCAGTGTTGAAAATGTGGAGGCTCACAATCAGTCGGGGCAAGACAGTGGTCAAAGCTCATGTGACTGTGTAATATGTGCAATCCTAAAAATAAATTTGCCTGGAGCACGTTCGAAGATGAGGAATGAGTAATACAAAGTGGTAGACTTACTCCTGAATTAAATATCACAACTAAGGTGTAAGGCGTTTCAAGTCGCAAATTTACAATAGTAACGAGTGATTAAAAGGGTGCCTCGTGCACAAAAACTGTATTGTTGGACACGTTTTCTGTTTAATAACGAAAGATCTATGAAACAGTGCGGGTTATTGCGATATGGGAAACATACATAAAGCCATTAAAAAGCATAGTCTATCTAAAAATAATTTGATCTCCATCATAAATGAAAAATCTTTGGTAAGTCGAGAATTGAACATATGTTGGACAATCAGAAAAAAGAATCGGGATTTGCAATTCAATCTTGTAAGAAAAAATAGTCATAGCAAAACACTTCATCGATGTAATTTGTTTTCTTTTTGTCAGAGTAGAGATATGACACGACTCTATCAATAAATACAATTACATTGAACTCGTGAAATTACTCGGTGAATACGACGAGAAACTAAAGCACCATTTAGAACATTCTACGACATTTACAGGAATGTCAAATTTAATCCAGAATGATCTAATCCGTCCATACCAAACGTATTAATGGACAGATCAAAGAGGGGTATCAATGAATCAAATTTTATTTGCATTGCTTTATATGAGGCAACAGACATAAGTAATTTCTCTCAGCTGTCTCTTGTGTTTCGGTACGTCATCAACGGTGGCCAAGTACATGAACGATTTTTAGGATCCATTAATGTTCCTGATAATAGAACAGTCAAGGCATTATACACGATAGTGGTTCAACTGATTCATGATTTCGGATGTGAGAACGAACTTATTACACAAAATTATGATGGAGCATCTGTCATGGACAGTTGAATGGACTGCAATCGAAAGTGAAAAACACTTTTCCAAATGTAATTTTCGTTCATTTAGTATTATTCTAATCCTTGACCATCATTAAAGAATACATTTTTTTCCTTACTTTGAATGGACTAGCTGCATTCTTTTCAAAATCAACCAAAAGAACAGGGTTTTTTTTATGAAGAAATAAAGAAACGGTTGGCAAGAGTGTCTTCGACGCGGTAAAATTACAGTTCTAATTTGGTTGGAATAGTACATGAGTATCAGGATGTGTTAATTTCTGTCTTTGAAAAAATACGAATCCAGACAAGAATATTGGGATCAGGAGGCCTATATTGCTTCACATGGAGTTTTAATCACACTGCAAGATTTTATTTCAATTTTAATTGAATACGTTTGTTAATATTTTCCTTGTAACTGACAGTCTATTTGATATACTGCAAGCAAAATTTCACGATATTGATTACTGCATAAATAGATTAAAAGAATAAAAAAAATCCTAGAAAACAAACGGGAAGAATTTGAACAAAAAAAAAAGAATTTCAGGTGAAACTTTTGACACTAAAACAAAATACAGACAAATGTACGTACACATTTTTGATGCTATACTGTGTCAAATAAGTTATAGATTCAGTAATTTAGACTGATTATTATTTTAGAACATTTGAATGTGAAAAATTTCGATAAGTAAATTCTCAGTTTTTCGATAATCCCATTTCATTCACTAAAATAGAGCTATGTAATATATATATATATAAGGTAATTAAACTGTTAGACGGAATTAAACTGAAAAGGGAGTAAGTGTCAAAATCCAAAGAAACTCATTTCCTCTCCATGGAAAATACGATATTTCAGTAAAAAAAAAGATTCTGGCATTTACTCCCAAATTGCTTACCCTAAAAAAATATCCAATACATGCCACTGTCTGGCCACCATTATCATCATTAACATATTCATCAAGTTTAGGATTAAGGACTCTCCTGGTGCATCATCACCTATCATATATCATTGGGCAGCATAACTACTTAGAAGTGAGTTACAATAATGCCATGTCAGGAGAGAATACCAGAATGTCGAAATGACAATATGGTGACATTGGATAAAAAAAAATTGTTTGTATAAAAGTTTAATATCGTGCTTAATAATAGCATACATATTGATGACTTAACCCATTTAAATCGGATGACGAGCTGAGGTTGCATGACGTTCTTAAGCACTAAAATCGTATGACGACCTGTGGTCGCGCAGTGCAGAGATTGAAAAAACACATTTTAAATTTATTTTGCTGCTCATAGATATCTGTTACATACACTTTTTCTTCTTCTACACATTCACAAGAATGCTATTTCATCCCCTCCATGCCATTTAGAAATTTCCAGGAACGAGTTTTACCCTCAGAAAAAAAAAATGTGTCAGTAAGAAAAATGGCGCCAAGGAAAGTTAAGGTTATTGACAGTGATGGAATTAGGAAATTATTAGAGTGTGAATTAGGCAGTGATTCAGAAGTTTCTGATATATTTAGCGATGAGAGAAGTATTCATGAATCTATAAGTGATTCGGAAGCAAGTTCTGCTGAAGAGAGAGCGGTGGAGAGTGATAATGAACTTATTGTCCCGCCACCTACAAAATAACATAGCCATATCACGCCAAGTGATTGGAAATGGGTGAAATGAGAATAACCCTGTTGTATATCAGTTTAGTGGTTTTTAAATCCATTTTTACTTACTGGAGGTAATATTAAGTTGGTGCATTACATTTAAATGCCATGCAGTAGGACTTGGGATTTAAATCAGATTTCTGGGGTAGCAGAGCTCGACTTTAAATGAAAGGTGGATGGGTTAATACAAGAAGAAAATCTAATTTTAGCTGTATTTCAATATTTCTAAGTTATGCAAGAATTCTTCAAATTTTAGACAATTACAATTTATTACATTTTACTTAATTTATAAAAATATATAGATGTCTATATAGCTCACATAAATAAAAATCCCAAACTCTAAATATATAAGACTAATATTAATATTGAACTATCAGTGAGTTCTGGTAGCTCATACAGTAGAGTCATGGACTGCTGATCTAAAGACCTGGGTTCAAGTCTCTTCCAGGTAAGAAATTTATAAATTGTAAACAAGTAGTTTATTATTACTAAAACATGTAACTCAGTAGAAATTAGATTAGGAAAAAGAATGAAAGAGACGAGGGAGAAAATTATAAAGGAAGAGGTAGAGGAAACAGTAATATTTTCTTTGGCCAAACAGTACATTACCTTCCCCTTAATTTTCCATTAGTATATTCTCGTAATTTTACATATTTCTTCTGTCTCTACTAACATTTTTGTAATATTTATAATGATTTTCAACGATAATTATTATAATCCTTTACAATTTGTACGTATTTATTTATTTATTTACAAGAAACACGGTAACATTGGATATTTTTAGACAATATTGTGATAGTATTACTAGTGATACCAGCTATTTTCCATCCTCTTCCAATGTTGCCACCATCAACAACTCAATTTCACTATTTTTGTTAGGTTAATGTTAGTTATACTCCAGCCACTGGATCTCTGGCTCTAACGTTTTCACGACAAAGTTGCTGATATGGATATTCAGTGGGAGGGGCCACTTCATGTATGCGGTTAGCAGAAATACAGCTGACAACATCTCAGCAATTTCAAATCTTACTATCACGCTATAGCAGCATCAAGAGCAGTGATTGGTTGTGGCAGACATTCACTCTCACTCAATTATATCCTTATTGGCAGTAGAGGGTGAGTGTCTCCCTTTACTCCTCATACAACCTAAACGTCAGAGCCGGAGATGCAATGGCTGGACTTTAGTGTACATCAGATTTAGTGTACACTTCAGTAAATAATATACATGTGATTTATTTTATTAGGTTAGGAAGGGAGATGGTGTACATCCATTTCTAATAAACATTTGGGGGCTGATATGCTATACTTCGGGTCGCACGAAAATTTTTCTAAGTTCTATAGAATCGCAGTGCGCATGCGCTAGTGCTCCAATTATCCCAGGTAGATAAATGCAACCTCCAGCAGTTGGCGGTATATGTATGAGAAATCAGTATGACCAACATTGACACAAAATTCCCAGAACTTGTCTAAAAATGTATAATTAACACGAAATGAACTAGTGGAAATATGATTTTACGTGGTAACCGTCCGATATTTGAATTTTTCATAGAATAACAGATATGAAGAGGTAATTTATTTTACGTATCAAATCACATTTAAAAGCAAGGAACCTAAAAGCTAACCAAACCTAAATCAATTACTGTAACACAAATCAATTACTCTAACGTAGGTGAATCCAGGGAACGTGGAATCACATTTAAAAAGCAAGGAACCTAAAGCTAACCAAACCTAAATCAATTACTGTAACACAAATCAATTATTCAAAGTTAAAATTGGGAAACTCATTATGAGGTTCTTAATTAATAAATTAATGAGTCATTTAACATCTTACCTCATATTTCATGTTTTTCAAACACGGTAACTATAGTTTTCAAATGATCTTGTCATTCATTTTCAACTGCCATTATGACTACCGGATATTCGTTGGAATCTCCCTCTATAACGTTGCCATCTGGTGTTGATTTGACGAACTTCGAGATATCGTTGTTCGATATCGAAGTTCATCGAATCAACACCAGATGGCAACGATATCTCGAAGTTCGTCAAATCAACACCAGATGGCAACGTTATAGAGGGAGATTCCAACGAATATCCGGTAGTCATAATGGCGGTTGAAAATGAATGACAAGATCATTTGAAAACTATAGTTACCGTGTTTGAAAAACATGAAATATGAGGTAAGATGTTAAAATGACTCATTAATTTATTAACAAATCAATTACTCTAGTAAAGTGATCCCACAACAGACCCGGAGGCCCTTGGGGTAGTAGGAGGTTAGGGCTCCCACTTTTTCTAGACAATCGGCACTTTATGTCAGCCGGGTTGTCAGCCCTGCGTGACGGCCGCCTTTACCCCCAGAACAAGCGTCTGGTACTCATTTAAGTTAGAGGCTGAGTCGACCCCAGGTCCATAGTGCCGCAAGAGGGTTTGGGTCAGTTTAAAAATCCTGACCCCAATGGGACTTGAACCCTCGACCCTCTGACTTGTAGCTCAGTGCCTTAACCACTACGCTACGGCGTGCCCCTAACGTAGGTGAAATCCAGAGAACGTGGAAATGGTTGGCAACGCTGGAACAACATAGGAAGAGGAGGGAAAATAGCAGTAAGCAATGTAGCAAGATCATGTTTTACGTAAATATATAAATATAAAAAAAAGATCGTTGCAACATTGGAAGATGTTTAAAATGTGTTTAAAGGTGTTGCAAAATGTTTTAAACGTGTTTAAAAGTGTTTAGTGCATCAGTGGAATAAGATATTAAATTGAAAAATTTTTGCGACCTGAAGTGTACAACGAATTTATTTCGAAGATTGGTCATACCGCATGTGCTATCATCTAGCAACAGCTCTATAAACTTTCTGTAAGACTTCAAAGACATGTGGTTCCACCTAACGACTGTTCTATAAACTCATGCACATGTGCACTGTTATTCTGTATAACTGAAAATGTATTACTTACTTACTCACTGGCACTATCAAACCCGTAGGTTCATGGCCGCGCGGACATAAGCTCTCCATACATCCCTATCCTGAGCTAATGCTTTCCAATCATTCCCTGTATAATCTACTTCCCTCAAATCATAGTTAATGTTGTTCTCCTACCTCATTCTTGGTCTACCAACTGGGTGTTTTCCTTCTGGCTTTCCTACAAGAAGTTTCCATACACGTCTTTCATTCCCATACGCGCAACATGTCCTGCCCATCGCAGTCTACGGGACTTAACTGTTCTTATTATATCTGGCTTCCTATAAAGACCATGTAGTTCATTGTTATGTAGTCTTCTCCATTCACCTGTCTCTTCATCTCTCTTTGGTCCAAAAATTTTCCTAAGAACTTTATTCTCAAATACTCGTAATCTCCTTTCCTCCCTTAAAGTAAGAGTCCATGTTTCGCACCCATATAATATAACTGGTAGAATAATAGTTTTATATATTTTCAGCTTAACGTTTTTTGAAAGGAGTTGGGACATCAAAAGTCTCTGCAATGCATAATAGCATGCATTTCCAGAATTGAGCCTATGTTTAAATTTCTTTGTGCATCTCATTCCTATTTGTGATTATTGTTCCTAGGTATTTGAATTCAGCCGATTCCTCAAAATTTCCCTCATTTGTCATTAGCTGTCCATTTCCATTATATAATGTATTTCTACGTGTGACCATGAAAATGTATTGGGAAAGGTAAAGTACTGTTTTTCCATTTTCTTCTTTACTAATGCAGTTAAATGAAAAAGTGTCATATTATTGCATCCTATTCTGGAATCATTACATCATAGTGAAACTGTATGTACCTCTCCAATGCTGATTTCAGCTTCTGTGTATTGAAGTCCTTTTTGAAGTATACTGAGAAGGGCAGCGGGTGGAACAAGTGCTCCATTTATATTTGATTGAGATATGTGTGATTCTATTCCAAATGTATAAGCTGAATGTTGAAAACCTACAAAAAAAATTGTAAATTAAGGTTAAATTACATTTGTTTTATATGAGATGTTATAAGGAAAGAAATAAGCAATATTGAAATTAGATATTGGACTATGTAGTACGAAACATACAGTACTCAGCATGCAAGTTCTGCTTTAAAGAATAATGACCATAAGCAATGTGTTTGTTTATATTGTGTAACCATCGATCACCTGATTCTTGGAGATAACGATAGACCAGGAAATTGACTTCATCGCTTGAGAAACTCATTTTGGAGATAAATTCAATACATCAAAATGACGTAAACACACGAAAGATATTTTAAGTGTAACCTTCTCGATTATTTTTCACTCAAAACAAGTACTGAAACTCTTCATCCCAAATCTCAAGGACAACCGGTGGCAATGACCATACTTGATCTATGACCATACAAGCTCCAACTGTCGTAAAACAAAATCTCTAATCATTTATTTACATAGTATCTAGACATATGTATTCTAGTAGGGATCTATAGTAAAACTATAAGTGAATGCATATAATTACGGTATAATAGCATTTTAGGCTCTGCATTTTATACTGTACAATGGACATTTACTAGTCTTTGCATTATAGCAATAGAGGTACCTAGTAATTATTTTCATCAGTAGTGATAAAATATAGGGATTTTTTTTTTCATATTGGCAGTAGATTAATTTGCATGTTGGCCAACATCAACCTTTGAACATCAAGAAATCCACAACTTTTGAAGTTGATAGTTGACAAGTGGGCGAAACAAATTTTATCAACTGTAATTTTTATAGTGTGTTTTTATCACATTATTTACAAACTTCCAGTCGCCAAACATGAGAAACGTGGTTAAAATATGTTGAAAGTTTATTTATGTGAGAAATAATTGTGATAAATACCATCATGTCTATAAACATATCAGTCCATGGAAGTCCTGTTAGCATAAGGAGACGAACATTATTCATTTCTGATGTTGAAACTTTGAAAAAGAATGAAGTTAATAGACGACGAAAGTTGCGACTTGAACAGGTATGTTATTATTAAATACAATAATTGAATAACCTATATTATATTATGAAATTGACTAGACTCCAGATCAGGGGAGAAAAACTAACCTAAATGTGACTTACTAACCTACGATCTAACCAGTCTGAGATTACTTTTATCAATAGCATAACCATAATTAGAACTATGACTGGTTAGATCAGTCATTAATTTCAATTTCCTTGATGTTCTTGAAAGTTCAGAAATTTATGAAAATAAAGATAACATTATGAATAATGATGAGTGTCCTATTCCAGTCAGCACCCTCTTCTCTTTAATTGAAAGAGAAGAGGATTAGATTTATGATGTCACAAAGTACTTTTGAAATTCATTTTAAAGCACTGTTGAGGTTATGTAATAAGATGTTAATTATATAATTTTTTACCTGGTAAGTCAGTCGTCCTCAACTAAGTTATTAAACTTCTTCAAGTTTAATAACTTAGTTGAGAACGACTGAATTACCAGGTAAAAAATTGTATAATTAACATCTTGTCACAAAGTAATTTAAAATTATTAATCTCATCATGTGACATAGTCAAAATTGTAATTGTTATTTGTTTTTACCTATTTTAACTTGTTTTTCTTTAGTCAATAATTCTCTTCAAGTACGACAGGCCTAGAAGGCCCTTAGACTACCATCCGGCTGCTGGCCTCACATGCACGTGTGTTAATCACAGAGGTAGATGATCGTCTAGCCAGTGTAGGGATGACATGTGGTCAGCAGGTTGGGCCCCCCAGCTGTTATAGCTGGTCTTCTCAACCTGGAGTTGCTACTTATTGTAGCTACCCAAATGCCTCATGATGTTGGGTGGGCATCGGTCCCATACTGGCTGAAATTCCACGAGAAAATGTCTTCTCCTATGGGGACTCGAACCAGCGCAAGTCCCGTAGCTCTGTGCCAAAGCTTCTTGCCTTAACCATTTGGCTACGGCGTGCAACTTTAATCAATAATTAGTCTTGAAAATGATAGTTTCGCTATTGAAACTAGTTGGCTCTTTTAAAATTTAATTTGGTGATTTGGGTTTTTTTATGACTATGTATAATACAAATTTATCACCAAGAAGATCCTACTATTTTATTAAATTACATAATAAACTGTAAACTGATATGGTGTAGGCTAACTTGTTCCATCATAACTTAATAAAATGAAATTGGTGAACATCAATTTCTTAAATCATGTTTGGGAATTAATTGAGAGGTTTGGTCATACCAATTTCACAGATATGTGCTTTCATCTGTTGGCAATTTCATATGCATTTGCACATATGTACTATGATTCTATAGAACTTTGAAAAAATTATTGGAAATAATTACATTTTGCATACATATATAAATATTTTATAATTATAAAGAAAATGTTATAAGAATTATTACAAAACATTTAAAATAGTATGAAATGTTATTAAAAATGGAATATACAGAGCGATTCAGAAATATGGCTAACGTTTGATCGCATTTTGTGATGAAAATATTATTATTAAAGGAAATATGATATCATTGGAAAGGGAATCCTTCAAATTACAACAATAGAACAAAACAAAACAAATCACGGCTCACGTGCAGATTGGCAGGTTGATTTTTGTGGGCTAGCATCGAACGCCTCCACAATTCTCTTCGTTGTTTCTGCATCCGTGCTAATGCGAGGCCTTCCACGAGGTTTGATTTTCTGCATCCTTCCCATTTCCAGCAGTCATTTTCTCCACTTCCACACAGTCGACGGCTGCAATGCTATTTTAAACTCACGTCTTGCCCGTCTTGCGGCCTCACAATCATTAGCATACGTTATTGCCCATGCAGCAATTGTAATTTGCTGTTGCATATTCAACGCCATTTTGACTAATGATGCAAGTTCTACACTGTTTTGTTTTATTCCATTGTTGTAATTTGAATAATTGCCTTTCCAACGGTAAGTTCATATTTCCTGTAATGGTAATATTTTCCATCACACAACGCGATCAAACGTATAGCCATATTTATGATTTACCCCGTAGTATTTAGTGCAAGAATGTCATAAGAATGTTGTATAGTAGGCCTATAGCATAGAGCAATTTTCTTATCTAATGTTAATGTTCATTTCCTTCACTCTGCCAGAATAATTAGTACATACAGGGATGTTATTCTCTTTTATAACAGAAAATGGTGCCAGCTTTACCGCTGTGTTCATGCCTCAACTCCTGGCGAAGTGGCCTACATATCTGCATTGATGTACATTATTGTCATTTATGTCTTAGTATTTTTACTTACATTGCTTACAATTGTAATAGAGATGATTTGGTATTAATAGCTCCAACAGAAACATATTTACAGTATTCTATACACAATTTTAATATAATTACAAAAAGGTACAATATGGGAAATCAATACAAAGAAAACTAAAGTGATAGCCTTTTGTGGGAAATACCCTTTACCTAGCAAAAATGTTTTGGGTGATGAAATTTAGAATGAGTAAATGAACTTAATTATTTGGGTTATAATTTACATTTCAAGATGAAGCTGATATAGCAAAAAAAATCACAAATTTCACAAAAACAAGGATAATTAATAGTATTATTATATCATCTTTTGTACAAAAGAACACAAGATTATGGCTTTACAAGGTTCTCTTAAGACCAATATTAAGATATGGTAGTGAAGCATGGACAATACGAAGAAGAGATGAATGCCAAATAACAGCAAATGAGATGAGATTTATGCACCGTAAAGCAGGCTATACAAATTGGGACCGTGAAAGAAATGAGGAAATTGTGGAAGAGTTGGATGTAGAACCCATTCTCCATCATATACAAAACTACCAGAGCAACTGGAAAGCCCTTCTTCAACGAATGTTATCTCACAGAATTCCAAAAGCTATGCTTTGTTACTGCCCCAAGGCAAAAGATTGCTGGGACGTCCAAAAAGCGCTGAATGGAAAATTCCTCTTTGAGACTGTAACAGACCACATGGCCTAATATTTGCATGGATGGTGATGATAATTGTCATAGATGTTGGAAAAAATACTTCATTTGTAGCCACACATGTTTCACATCATTTTATGAAATTTATTACTAACATGCATGAGTTCTCCTGTGCCGATTGATTGAATTTCAGTATATTAGCCTTAAATTCATTCAACATGTGCAGTTAATTTTTGTAAATCCTATCCTTTAGAAATCACATGGGTTAAGATTTGAATTCAAGCATTCCATAGATCCTTACTTATAATTCTGTTCTCAAATATACAGCATATTTCAGCGAAAGATACATGTGCTGTATGATGGGCAGTGGGAGAATCTTGTTGAAAATAAGCAGAAAAAAATGTTCTGCATATGTTAATTCATCAAAGAATGGTCCAGGATCTCATTTCTCTACTGTGCATATCAATTGTGGCAGCACAAGTGATTAGATGCTCGCTTCTCACTGCTTGGGTCCTGAGATCGAGTCTCGGTCACTTCATGTGGATTTTGTGGTGGACAAAACGGAGCTTGGGCATGTTTTTCTCGGGGCTTCCCTGTTTTCCCCCGCCACAATTTTATTCCACCATTTTTCCATATTCATATCATTTGTTTAATTTCGTTCATCTGGCCCTGTGATGGTGTGTCAGGTTGTCCAGCATCCTTGTCATGCACAGACTTCTATATAGGGGGCTCATCTCATCTCATCCCTCGACCCGACCCTGAGTTGGATTCAAGTTGAGGATATATATTATACATTGTCAATTATACCCTCAAAAAAGTTAGGCCTCTCTTTTGAACGCTCAGCAGACTCCAATTTTCTCATCATGAATCACAAAATCTGATTCTTCGAAACTGCAGTATTTCTTGGTTTGTGTGTTTACTATAGCATACAAATAAAACAATGCAAGAACACATCTGATATGCATATAACACATATACATATTGGAAGCAATGTCCTTCGGAGCTAGGAACAAACATTGGCAGGAGATGAGCCATGAATACAGTGATCAGGATGGCACTGTTTTTTGTTGTAAAAGAGAAGAACATCTCTGTTGTTAGTTAAATTTTACAATAAAATTCTTTCCACCTCACCTCATATGCCATCTTCTAATTATTAACAAAACTGAAGATTATGTAGTTGATATTGAAATTGCAATAATTAGAAGATGGGATATGTGGTGATGTGGAAAGAATTGTACGAGAGTCATACTGAAAGTCGTGAGCAACCCATTGTTAAAATTCAAATTTCAACAATGTAACAAAAACAACTGCAGGATCGTAATCTACAGACACTATACCACAACACTGCCGTTTTGTGCGTCATAGCTTCTATCATGTGACCACACACAGTGTTTCCAAAATGGCAGACATCAATGTTTTATTTCGACAGCGCGCGCTGTCATTGAATTCCTTGTTAAAGAGGAACAATCTGCTGTTGATATTCACCAAAGACTTCAATGTGCTTACGGAGATGCCTGCATGGGTGCCAGCAGTGTTAGGAGATGGGTGAAACATTTTAAAGATGGGAACACGAGTATCAAAGATGAGCCTCGTAGCAGTCGCCCACGCTCTGCCTCCACGGATTGCAACAAGGAAAGAGTTGATGCGCTCATTAGAGACAACAGGTGTATCACAGTGAATGAAATCGCTACAAAACTTGCAGTAAGGACACAGTGTAGTGCAAGAAATGATTCACAGCTTAGGTTACCGAAAAGTTAGTGCCTGTTGGTTCCACGTTTATTGAGTGAAGATCACAAACTTCAGAGAAGAACCATCACCCATAACCTTCTTCAGAGATTTCGTAATGAAGGTGATGATTTTTTGACGAGTATTGTGACAGGTGACGAAAGCTGGTTTCATCGCTACGAGCCTGAAACAAAACGCCAGAGTATGGAATGGCACCACTTGAATTCACCATCAAAGAAAAAAGCGAAGACAGTGCAATCTGTTGGGAAGTTTTGGGCAGCGTCTTCTGGGATGCGCAAGGTTGCATTCTGGTTGAATTTCTTGAACCTGGACAAACCATAAATGCTGCCCGCTATATCCAGACACTTGTGAAGCTCCGTCGTGCATTGCACAACAAACGCCCTGGAAGGAAGATCATTCTGCAACACGATAACGCGCGTCCTCACACTGCTGGTGCCACTGTGGAGAAGATCAGGACATTTGGGTGGGAAACTCTTCCACATCCTCCCTATAGTCCCGATTTGGCACCCTCCGACTACCATCTTTTCAGTTCTGTGAAGGAGAGAGGCCAACGCTACGAGACGCTGGAGGATATTCAGAAAGCAGTGTGTCAGTGTCTTCGAGCAGCTGGAATGGACTTCTATCATAAGGGAATTTTCAAGCTTGTAGAACGCTGGACAAAATGTGTGCAAAGAAATGGAGACTATGTTGAAAAGTAGCACAAAGGTCTGTAGATTAACATGGTGTACTTGGTTTGTCTAAAATAAATATTATGATTGTTTAAAAAAATGCTGCTCATGACTTTCAGTATGACCCTCATATTTTAAATTAAACCTCATGGTGATATTTCCTATAATAGTTCAATCCCTGTAGTTATTGTCTAACATGTTCTACTCCTTCATTACAAGTTAATGTACAGTTTAATTGTTGTTTAGGTTCGTCAGCAGTCGAAAGATATTGCAAATGAGATACGACAGAGAGTGAGGGGAGAGAGAGACAGGCAGCTGAACGATTTGGAAAAGAAACAGAGAGCTGAGTTAAATAAACTGCAAGCACAGAGACTGTCACATTTGCAACAGCAGTATCAGGATTGTCTTGATGAAATAGGAATGGGACATTTAGGAGCTGCTCTTGAGGTAGGATATACATGGACTATATTGCTTAGCCCTCATGCCATTTTTTTAAGATAATTCTAGTTAGTTATGAGTGGGGATATTGAATTGGTGTCAAAAACATTCTGGATTAACGGTATAAATAAATGCAACACATTATTCAGGAGTAATTCCTTCAAAAGGTTCACACCGTTCTTCCACTATTGGAAAAAAATATATATATATATTTTACTCGTTTTGAAGGAATCACAACCAGTCCAAGAAAGAGAGCTAATATGAGGTGGGGTCTAAGGTACTGATTTGGTTTCTTTAATAAAATTCGCAGGTTCAAACCTGGCTGGGGTCGAAGGATTTTTTAGGAAGGAAAAATCCAAGGAGCAAGTCCTCCAGGAGGGATTTTAAGCCATGGGTCCCGAGTCTGAAGATTTTCAGGCTCGTAAAAGATCCTTAAGCCTGAATAAAAAAGACCTCTAAGGAAAATTTACCGAATTTTCCTGTTCTAGTACTACCTTGATTTCCTAGGTGTCAGTATGAGGCAGAGCACTGACCATGGGCCACTCCAATGATATCTATATGAAAATAAGTGTAACTAATAATTAAAATTTTAATTATTAGACAAACCTCTTAATGTTACTTCCTATTGTATTTTAAAAGTGTAACTAAGTTAGTATGGTTCAATTTATCCCTTGTAGGGAGAGAGCGTCTAAATCTTGTTGAGAGAAACAAGGGCTTACAAGATTACAAGGCAAGAATAAAATACCTCATTGTGTGAACTCCTACCATTTTATGTTAAACTTGTATTTTTATTTAATTCTCTGTTAAAAGTAAGAGTGATGTAGAAACATTTAGTGATATGTTTTTCGTGATTTACAGCCTGATCCAGAAATAATTTTGGAAGCTGAACAAGAAAGAATCCGAGCAATGGCAGAAGAAAGAGGAAGAGAGGCGGCTGCTAAACTAAGGAAGGATGTGGCAGAAGCTGAAGAAAAGAAGAATGCTGCAAGAAAACAACAAGAATTTGCTCGCACTGTTGAGAATTTGAGATCTGCTGTCATTGTCTCTCTTGGGAAATCTTTAAAGCGAACACCTAAGAAAAAGTAAGTGTTCTTAATCAAAACTTGTTTACATATACATTACAATCTTCAACTCTAAGATAATTGGTTATTTATTCGACTTTGGATTTGAAATATATTCTTTGTCAGTCTTTGTGGATTAATGGTTACCTTGTTAGCCTCTGCTTCTGAAGTCCTGGATACAAACTTGATTGGGTCAATTGATTTTAAGGTATTCTGGAACAGAAGTAAGTTTGTGGATCTAGTGTCATAGATTTATAGCACATAAAAAGAATCTCAAAACTTATTTGTCCCATATAAATGCATTGAAAACCTCTCTTATGCTATTGAAGCAAAGTATGATGAGAGGAATGAACTTACAGGCAGCAGGATGATATTCATGCATCAAACAGGATGGCACACAAAGTAGGACACACAAAAATATGAAGTTTGTTTACAATATTTCAACACTGAATCAGTATTGAACTACATTCACAAACAACAAACCAACTGATTACAGTATGTCAGTTGCCTATCCAGAATTAGAATCTCTAGGACAATATGTTGTTGTTGTTTTCAAATGCTGGGCCTTGGCAAAGAAGCCATTAGCATTCTTGCTCTCCAATATTTCTCTATGGTGGATCCAACAGGTAATACTTCACAGGTTTGTAGATGTTCTTCATTATTTCTTCATCTTTGTTGCATAGAGGACAATTTGGATTTGTGTAGATTCCTATTTTATATAAATGTTTGGCCAAATAGTCATATTCTGTAAGCAGTCTAAATTTTGCTACTGTAGTTTTACATGGAATTTCTGGAATAATATCTGGCTTCTTTACTAAAATATTCCATTTTTTGTCTTTGGCTTTATTATATAGGTCTTGGTTTTGTTTGATTTTATATTTATTTTTAATTATTCTTTTTATGGATGTGAAAGGTAAGCTTTTAGTAGTATTCTGAATTAAATTGGAGCCTTTTGTGGCAAGAAAATCAGCAGTGTCATTTCCAGCAATTCCACAATGTGCAGGTATTCATTGCAATTGAATTCTTTCTGTAGTTTTTGGAGTTGTTGAATCATTCTGTAGCACTCTTTAATTTGTGTGACTTCATTTTGTGTGAATTTATTGCATATATTGCTGCCTTAGAATCAGAAAGTATGACAGCATTTTTAAATTTATTTATTTATTTTGTATAGTAATTGTTGGAGTGAAATATGAATGGCCGTTACTTCCACATCAAAATTTGTTGTATGGTATCCTGCTGGTTATTTAAATGAAAATAATGCACATGTAATTCCTGATCCTGAGTTGTTATCAATAGTAGATCCATCTGTGTAGACATGTAACCATTCAGTATTAATATTATAACGAGAGTCCGGATGTTAGGCACTTAAAACATTCAAAATAGGCAGGCAAAAAGGCACTAAAAGTCATTAATATAGGTACTAAAATATTAAAAATAGGCACTTACAAAAAATAGACTACAACATAAATTTTTACAGCCTTACGTAAATAATATAATATATGCTATCAGTAGCATATCATGTGGCCATCATTATCATCCTTAATCATTATCATCATCATCCTTCACTGGTGTGGAAAGCAACGGGAAGCTCCACACCTACAATTCCCTAGTAAAGCTGCAAAGCATAGCATGAAAGTGCTATGATTGCAGTGAAAGACCTGCCCTCGGGCAGAATTACTATGGATGGAATAGCATATGAAGATATCAGAGATGATTTGGAACTTGTTTTGCCTTTTTACAAAGAGCATACTTATGTTTTGCAGTGTGTACTTGCTGCGAAAATATGACACTTTGCACAATTTGCAGAAATTTTACATACTTTGCAAAACAATATTGAACTGTCACGTGAGAATATTTCTGCACCAAATTCTTTTATGAAATTGGTCAGTTTGTTTTTACTATTGCCCTTTCTTTAGACATCATAAAACAACTGTTCTAAAGGTAAAATAAAATAGCCACATACACTTGTCGCACCACTTTGTCTTTGAAGCACCTGTCTGTGAACGAGGACTACAGACTGAATTCAGTGTTACCAACATCAAAAATAACATTGCCACTCACTTAAATGTTTCAGTACCAGGTGTGAGACAGAGAAAGAAAGCTTGAGCCATCTACACTGCTCAAAAAAATTAGGGGATATTGTAGAATAACCTATTAAGACTATGTTCTTTGGAATAGTATTAGATGCAATCACTTTCTATTACTCCAAGATAATGTAAATAAGTGTTTGAAGTTGTTACGTAACCTCGGTACCACACCAGAGGGCAGTGTCTGTACTGTTGATGTGAAAGGGTGGTGTGGGGGTGAATGTTTTGTTGCTGTTTTTAAATCCAGTCCAGTTTTCAGTTAGTGAATGACTTGCCTTAGGGACAGTGATGCCTCGACAACGTGATTTACCTGAACCAATGGCTTGGAGGGCCATAGGAAGGATGGAAGCTGGACAGACACAACAAGAGGTGGCACAAGCCATTGGGGTGTCTCAAAGCGTGATTAACAGACGTCGGAATAGACAGCAGAATGCAACTCAACTGCGAAATACACTTCAAACAGCAACAGGACGCAGGGTGTCAACTCAAACTGTCCCTAATCAACTGCATGGAAGTGGTCTCTATGCCCGTAGGCCCATGGTGTGTACCAGGTTAACTCCACAACACCGTAGAGATCGCAGAAACTGTGCGGAGGAACATCGTGGGTGGAGGCATGCTGAATGGAGATCAGTTCTTTTTTCTGATGAGTCGCGATTCAACGTGGAATGTGATAGTCGGCGTGTATTCATCTGGAGAGAAAAAGGGACACAAAACAATCCAGCTTTTGTACGTGAAAGATCCCCATATGGTGGCGGTGGATTGATGGTGTGGGCAGAAGTCAGTAGTGGTGGACATACGGACCTCTACGTCATCCAAGGTGGTACTTTGACTGCGGTAAGGTATAGAGATGGGATTCTCCGACCTTTTGTCGTGCCTTATGCTGGTGCCATAGGTGATTCTTTTTTTTTATGGACGATAATGCACGATGCCATAGAGCTGGCTTGGTGGACAACATGCTGGAAGTGGAGGGTATCGAGTGTATGCAATGGCCAGCTTCCTCCCTGGACTTAAATCCAATTGAGCATGTGTGGGATGCATTAGGCAGGCGCATTGCAGGCAGACCAGCACCTCCCACAACTGTTCCAGAGCTGCACATGCTCTTATGGAAGAGTGGCCACGTATCTTCCCAAGAACTCATTGCTAACCTCATTGCATCAATGCCACACAGGTGTGAGGCAGTGCTGGCCGTTCGAGGAGACCATACACCATACTAAAGAAACATTTCACCCATGTTAATGTTGCTTTGTTTGTTTGCCATATTCCTAATCAGGACCTTTTTGACATCTGGTGTGGTACAGAGGTTATGTAATGACTTCAAACTCTTGTTACATTCTTTTGGAATAATAGAAGTGATTGCATCTAATACTGTTCCTAAAAACATAGTCTTAATAGGTTATTCTACAATATCCCTTAATTTTTTTGAGCAGTGTACTGTTTTTTTGTCACTCAGCAATGTTTGTATTGAAAAGAAGCAAAGCTGTGCTATGGAAGCCTTAGAGCCAGAGTATAATACAATGGGACATAGCATAGGGCTATTTTGCTTAACGGGAGTGCATGAGGAGGAAAAATACAATAACCGGTACTTGTTAATTCGCCTAATGGGAATGCATTGAGGGGAAGTTTGTCCATTTCATTAATTTCATTGAAATACTAAGTTAATTTCGAGAAAAAATGGCAAATAGGCATTTATAGGCATAGTATGCAGAAATGGGCATTTATAGGCAAAATTAACTTCGTGGAAAACAACTCTAGGGTCATAGGTATGAACTTACATGAAGTCACTTTCACAATATCTATAATGAATAATTATAGGCATTTTCCCCAACATCCGGTCTCTAATTATAACCATTCAATATTAATCATGTATCAAAGAGGAAAAGATCACTGAGATGGACAATCTTTTTGTAGACTGTAACAGATTTTCTAGGACTGAAGTTACATGATCTTTATTAGGAAACCAGTTATAATGAGAACAGTTAAATCTTGTAAACCCTGAAGGGCAGGACATGTGGCACAAATGGGGAATGAAAGAGAGGCATGGAATCTTGGAGGAAAGCCAATGAATCTTCTTGGAGGAAAGCCAGAGGAAAAACACCCAGTTGGTAAACCAAAAATGAGGTGGGAGAATAACATGATTTGAGAAATAAATTATACAATGGATGTTTGGAAAACATTAGCTCAGGATAGGGATGTATGGAGAGCTGATGTCCACACAGCTATGAACCTATGGTTCGATAGTGCCGTGAGTTAGTTAGCTACTATATATTATATTGATGATTATGATTTGTTATGCTGATGTAATTTGTGAATTATTTGGTTTTATTAGGAAAGGAAAGAAGAAGAAAAGAAACCATCGAGTGAGATACCAGTCAGTATTTCTTCAGTGCAGCACTCTTCACATTCTCCTTCACCTCCTGATTCTTGGACAGTTCCTTTCAACAAAATGCACAGTTACATAGGTATGTTGTTTTTAGAAAAAAAAACAATCCAATTCGGCTGCCATGGACTAGTGGTTATGCTCCTTACCTCTGGTCCCGAGGGTCGTGGCTTCAAACCTGGCAGAGAGTTTTTTTTTAGGATGGAAAAATCCAAGGAACAAGTCCCCTGGGAAGGACTTTAAGCCATGGGTCCCAAGTCTGAAGATTTTCAGGCTCGTAAAAGATCCTTAAGCCTGAACAGAGAGGCTTCTAAGCAAAATTTACTGATCTCAAACATCCTATAATACCTTAGTTGCCTGCTAGATGTCTCATTGAGTCAGTGTGTTGACCGCATGCCACTCATGACATCTTTGGGCACATAAGGTAACTAAAATGATCTTGGTCTATGAACTCCTGACAAAGGAGAGGCTATGGCTCAACAATGGGCTAGGCCATTAATCATCTAATTTAAACTACTCGCGAAGAAATGTGCATCTCATATTAGTTATTCCATCTTATTCAATGTCTTAATTTCCCTACACTTTTTCATATGATATACTCCATGAATGCGAGATTTGGAACAGTATTAAAATTTAAAATATCATATTTTTATAAATGAGGTGGTTAGAAAGCTAAGGAGTGTACGTGACTTTTTTTGTTGCAAAAAATGAGTTTGGAGTATAATTACATTCTTGAAGCATAATTTTATTTAGTAGCAAAGGGATATAAGTGTATACATTAAAAAAAAAACTCCTGGCGCAAGAGGCCTACAATGCCCTTAGCCTACCAGCCGGCTGCTGGCCTCGCATCCACATGTGTGAATCACAGAGGTAGATGATAATCAGCCAGTGTAGGGGTGACATGTGGTCAGCATGTCGAGTCCCCCAGCCGTTATAGCTGGTTTTCTCAATCTGGAGCCGCTACTTATTGTAGCTACCCAAATGTATCATGATGCTGGGTGGGCACCGGTCCCATACAGGCCGAAATACCATGAGAAAATTTCTTCCCCCACGGAGACTCGAACCAGTGCAAGTCCGTAGCTCTGCGCC